>BMAW01105623.1:324397-368397 GCA_019974015.1 Nephila pilipes
AACTGTTTTTTACAAGGCAGATGCGTTCCTCAGAAAACCGTGCAAAAAAATTCGTGTAAAAAATACATGAAAAATATGTTAAATTTGGGAATATGTTCAAACACATATTCAAAAAATCGTGAAAGATGAAAAAACTCTAAATATTTTCCGAAGAAACCGTGCAAAAAAGTAATAATGAAATCCATATTACATATTTATAAAACAAAAACAATTCATTTTTATTACAAATTTTTTTTTTAATTAGTGTACATTGAAAATTCAATCTATAGAGGTACAAACAAAACATAAAAACTCAAATTGAAATAGGGAATAACACGACTAACATCTATCCATCGCTACTTGATAACAAGCGTGCACGTTTATTAAGAACTGGATCCAAAACGCTACCATCAGTAGATGTGTCTGATATGTCTAGCACAACTGTCGACATTTATTCAAATGAAGATTTTCATTTGTTATTAACGGACTCTGTTGATTTTTTTTGTGGTTACAAAGTCTGTTATCAGCGACTATTATTATTATTATTTTGGTTTCTCAAGTTGCTTAAATAATTCTTGATATCCTGCTACACAAAACTTTTTAATGCACGCTCTATGTCAGGATCATGCGAAAGAAAATGTCTTTCCATACTTACAGCAAATTTCAAGCCTTCGCGAATTAATAGCTGAATTACACCTTCGACTTCGTCATTATCGGCTTTTTTTCATAAACTGTCATAAATTAAATCAAATCGTCCTCATCCAAAGGGGTTTCTAACATCAATTCTTCAATATCAGTCGTTTGCATGTTGTTAAAAACTTCGCCACCAATTGCATTTGATAGAGTTATAATTTCAGAATACACAGCTGATTTTTGTACTATTAAACTTCCACTTTTGACGCATTCTGGAAAAAAAAATTTCCACAAGCGCTTAAGGCTGAAGAACGAAACGCTGTGTTTAAGATGAAATGAAGGGGGAAAGTGATTATAAAATTCGAATATTGGATGTAACTCTCTCTCTCTCTCTCTCTCTCTCTCTATATATATATATATATATATATATATATATATATAACACATCAATCAATAACTCCCGAGACTAACCCAGAGATGGCGCTCGTAGTAAACCAGTAACCAGGTCTTTCTAGAGTACTAACCTTTGCTTGAAACGTGTCAAAATTTTAAGTCGATCGGACCAGAAACAGCTGAGTTATCGAGGTTGGAGTAAAGTCGTTTTGTAGTTTGCTTAAAAAATGGAAAAAACCGAGTTTCGTGTTCTGATAAAACATTGTTTTTTAATGGGTAAAAACACCGTGCAAGCGAAACAATGGATTGAAAAATGTTACCCGGACTCTTGTCCATCAAAAGCAACGATTTGTCGGTGGTTTGCCGAGTTTAAACGTGGTCGTACCGACACAAATGACGCGGAACGCTCGGGTAGACCTGTGGAAGCCGTTACACCGGAAAATGTGAGTGAAGTGACAAAAATTATAATGAAAGATCGTAAAGTGAAGCTCCGTGAGATTGCTGAGATGACACAGATATCATATGGAAGTGTATTTACTATCCTTCATGAAAAATTGAGCATGAAAAAGGTTTTTTCCAAGTGGGTGCCGCGATTGCTTTCGATGGAACAAAAACAGCAACGAGTCGATAATTCAGAAAGCTGTTTATCGCTATTTACTCGCAACAAAAAAGATTTCTTGCGGAAAAAAAAAAAAAAATTTTTTTTTTTTGGGGGGGGGAAAGATTTGGAAAAGCGTTGGAACGATTGTATCACCCTAAAAGGTGATTAACAAAAGGTGTTATGTTGATGAATAAAAAAAAATTTTGCAAAAAAAATGTTGTTTTCAATGTTAGTCTCGGGAGCTATTGATTGATGTGTTATATATATATACACATAGTTACATCCAAGAGAGACATTTTTGTATCGATATATTACTGGTTTGCGAGATTGGCTTAACTTCTGTAAAACTTTTTAACATTGAATACAGGGTTTGTCTAATAAGAATCAGGACTGAAGTCACAAAAAGAACATATATGTATAGTGAGTCAATAATTTTCAAAATATGATCCTCCTGCATCAATACACCTATACCAGCTCCCTTCCATGTCTTTATACTTTCCTTGGAAGTGAGCTACCGCAAAGAAGTTTAAGCATACTATCGAAGCCGTTTGAACAGCATTAGTTATTCCGAAATGATTTTCTATCACGCATTGTATCCGAGGAAAGGAAAAGAAGCCGGTAGGAGCACATCTAGTCTGGAGGGAGGTTGTAGTTTTACGATGCTGTGTTTGGCCAGCAACTGCCTCACAAATAGCGACGTATGACTGGGTACATTGTTGTAAAGTAGTATCCAGGTATCCACGTCTCCTACGGTTTCCCATAAACCCTTTGCAGGTTTGCATATTTCAAAAGGTCTTCAATTTTGGTCTCGTGTCCCATTAGTTTGGATAAGTGTCAGAAGTCCAGCGTATTGTTCGTCTTTGACACCTTCTCTGCCATGATTGATTTTTTGTGCATTTCAAAATCAATCGTTCTGGACATGGATTCGTCTTTGTAAGCCTCTTGGATCATGTAAATTGTAGATGATTCTTCAGTTCAACATAAAATCCAAACGCTGTTTGGTGGTTCGCCACATTTTCACTCTCGACGCAAGCACAAAACACATTATGCGAGACCCATACACTCCAATGGCTCAGAGACAATTGACACGGTTCTCCAAGCTTACATCACGCCCCTCACCACATACCCCACCCTTAGAGATCACCTTCCCATCGATCATATAAAAATCAGTTTCAATAGTTATTGAGCAAACCCTGTATGTTTCAGTGAAAATTGTGGATTGATTGTTTATTAGCGTAGACTGAGAAGAAACATGTGGACTCTATGCGAAGGACCTCGTAATTTTAAACCACAGTGAAGTCTTGGCAATGTACTTTATTTCAAGATCCAATAACCTTGGGTTATTCTTTCTTGGTATCAATATTACATAATCACAGTGAAGTGATGAGGAGCATACCTGAGCTGAGCCCCTTTTCTCCAAACTTCAACACCATACTAACAAACACCAACTCCTTATACTACGAATCTTTAGTGGAACCCTCGATTCAACTGAAACAATGCCAGCCACGAGTTCGCAACTATGATCATTCGGCTATCATGCTCTTTAATGAAGATTAATTCATTAACATGTGTAACCATCATAATTTGATATAAGGTTGCACTTCCTGAAAGGTAAACGTACTTTTAAAACGAAATTTGATTTAAAGCTTTTAATAGCTCAAAATTTTTAAATCACTAAATATAAAGTTTTATTTATCTGTTGATGCATTTTTTTTTTAATTTTTACACAAGAGAGAATCTCAAAACGACAGAAAACAAGGTCAACTGAAGCATATATCAAAACAATTGTGAGGATACTATTTTTCTTTTTAAATGATCTTCAAATTAGAGTCAGTCCATAATTTTTGTACTTAATTAATTTCTGAAATGCTCGTGAAAGTTGAAATATATAAAAGTAGAGCAATTAAAAAATTAAATATAATAGTTTTAAAAATATTTTGATGATATGTATTAGCATACGAGAAAGTATAAAACTTTATTAATTATTAATTTGTATTTCCTTGGTAAATTTACAAAAACATAATTATACTCTGTAGTATAATTATACTCTACTTTTTCTGAATCTTTCTTAAAATTGCTGTAACTCGCTGTGCCTTCTATATCCTTTCGTACATGAGATATACCCAAGCAATAGAGATCCTTTTTTTCCCCACAGTTATCAAAAATTGTCAAGATGCACGAAGGCTTCAATGATGATCTTGATTGCAAAATCTTTGCAATTAGTTTGCTCGTGATTCTGAAAAATGAATTTTACTAAGAATATCGTTAAAGGTATAAATTTATAGTCAGAACGAAACGTGTTTGAGACTTCAATGTATTTGAAATTAAAATGAACGAAACCCAAGAACTGTATTAATTTAACCTCCATTTCGACATACTTTGAGAAAAAATAATATTGATTCTTCCATGAATTGCATGTTAAATATGTCACCCCTGATTCCATAATAAGACACATACGAAAAAAGGAAACTCATCACTTCTTTAGCTGAACGTGTTTCATGTTGAATGTTTCAAAGTACTCCAAAACTTAATACCTTTTATCTTTTTCAGCTTTGCAAGAGATGTATTCCGGTACCTAAAGTAAAGCCAGTCTTCTTCAGCGAACAATCAATTGTACATACCAAAAAGAACCCTCTCCAAAGATTCATGGAAAAAAGACTCGTACTTCCAGCTTGGAATCAAGATCAAGGCTGCTTACATGGATCACTGCTGTCAACCCTAATTTGTAGTTTCTGTTCTGCTGGAATAACACTCATACTGACTGGAAGCGTGTTAGCAGTGCTATCTCGCATGTCACCCTTTGTATCAAACTTTGCGATCAACGGCATAGCCATCTTAACTGTAGGGACAATATTAGTTGTATTTGGAGGGGGAATCGGCATTTTTTCCTTCTGTTCCCGCCAGAAACTACCTAAAACGTCATCTGCAGCCGCAGCTGAAGTCCCCCCTGATCCATTGTGCCTATTACCAGTCTATCCATCGACTACTGAAGTCACATCAAAGAACGCAAATATTTTCAGGCCTCAACTGTTTTTGTTGCCTGGTAGTTTGGATCCTATAGACGTGTCTTATTCCACGACATGAGGAAGACGAAAAGGATATAAAATAGTTGTGCGGCAGGAATGCATTCCACTTTGTAGAAACTTTTGAACAAACACATGTGTTTATACTCTAAAATTCATTATTTTTGTGTGAAAATATTTTTTTGCAATAATATGTTATTCTTTATTAAACATTCTAATAATCCAGATTTTATGATTCTTTCATACCTAACATTTTATTTATGTAATCTATTTTAAAGATTTGGAAATGAACCATATAATAAAGTTTTTTAATAGAATTTCGTTTATTAGTTTAATTGGATGTATTTATATTCAGTCTCATATTTTTTTCTGCACATTCAGTGCCTTAAATAGAGACTGAAATTTAATAAATGTGATTATTGTTAATTGATATTATGGGAGTGGTAGACAAGTGGAAAAAATGAGAAATTTTTTCATTCTAGGATACATGAAATAACTACTCTTAAAAGGGGGTATCGTAAAGTCTTAATTATTCTTTAGAATAACCGAAACATTTGGATAAAATTTATCCTGCATGTTAATTGATTCTTATGGGCATAATGTTGTAAATTACAGCTTTTAATGTTAGTTAGTTTGGTTCTAGAAAGCCTAGATTGAAGCAATCGCAGAATGGAGAACATAAAAGTTCAATTTCATGAATTTCACAATGACAGCCTTTGAAAGGTCAAGAAACGCCGGAGGAAATGTATACCTTTGGAGGTTGACTAAATGTAGAGAAGTCTTAAGAATAACAAATAAAAATTTAAATTACTATCACGATTATTTTTAGTAATAATACAAACTTTCGATACATCGGGTTAATAATTAAAACTTTTCAATACTGCTCGTTACTTCAATCAACGGCTACCTGAAACCAAATAAATCAACATGAATAGCTGTAATTTACAACATGTACATAAGGATATATTAATATGCAGAATAAATTTCATCCAGATATCTCGATTATTTCTTATGAATAATTAAACCTTTACGATTCCCCGTAATATTAAATTTTAATTTCAGTTTTATTCTGACGATTAATATTTATTTAACAATTACAATTTTATCTCCTTTTCATTGTTTGAATTATTTCTGATTTTCTTATAGTTGAATTTCGCCTCTGCTCACATTAAACTTAATTTTTTCCCCTTGTGGCCACTGTGCCTATCATTCTTCGATGGCAGCAGTGAAATTAGATTTAAAAGAATACAGCATACTGACCACTCTTTTCGCCTTGTGTTCTAGTGCATCGGTCAGTAGTTCGTTGCGTGATCGAGGAATGATGGTAATGTCTATATGTGTGTAGTAAACTACTATTAGTACAAACATTTCTGCGATAACTTAAAAATTCTCATTTAAGTACTTCCCTTTGTAGCTATTTAGGTTAATGTCTCTCAAGTTTTCATGTCTATAATTTCTTTATGTCATTTGAAAGTTTTGCTAGTTATCTATTTTAAACAAAACTTTTGATTTGTTTGAAATGAAATGGTAACTAAACCACACAAGAACTACATTTAGATTCGGATTTAAAATCGTGTTTAGACAATTAGTTTTAAGAATCAATCTTTACTTCGTAAATAGCAGTTCATTCGTTACGTAACTTATGTGCTAATTAGATGAAGTTATTTGCAATTTTTTTTATCATAGAATAATAGACTTCCAGATGTAATCATAATTTTGAAGAACTTCTGTAGTTTTTCAAAATTATTTGCAAGTAATTAAAATAACTACACATTCATACTTTTATAACTCAATAATATGTTTGAATTTATATTTAACCTTGTCAAATTCGGCAAAATGAATAATTTTGCAAGAGAAGGATTATTAAAATTCAAATAAAAGTATTAATTTTAGCAAAAGAAAAAAAAATCCGTGTTAATTTTAAGCCAAATAAATTGGAAACTCTGTTGTCACATTTTCTCAATTAAAAACAAAATCTTAACGAGTGCTTGCCAGCTTTTACAGTACAAATTTTATCAGAAATCGCAAAAGCAAAATTAATTCTTCTTCTAAAAAAATAAAATTTTATATATGTTTCGAATACCTTCCCTTGAATTCCAAAATACTACTATTATTAATAATAATAACACATCTACACAAAAATAATAATTTAATGAAATTTCTTCAACAAGCGAAATGATTAACGAAAAGAAACACATCAGGAGCACAACTTAAAAAGAAAAAAAAAGAGGAAGAAATGAGGCTTGACGAATGATTGACAGATAAATCACTAGGAAGAAACAAAGTAGCCATCTCATCCGCAAAGCCCGTTGCCAGCCATCATGTTCTTGGTGCAGTAGAGTGGGAACTGCGTTGCCTTGAGCAGGAAACCCGTTACCCCGGAACACCCGTCACAGCAGGCCTCGAGGGGGCAGAAGAGCACGTACCATCCCGCGAAGAAGAAACCCACTGGATACCCGATGAAGATGAGGATGAGGAGCCAAACGATGGAGCACAGACACTTGCACATCTTGGATTCTGTGAAATAAGAAGTTACATGCAATCAGTTATTTGAATATTTATCAGTATGAGTTCTGGATTTGAATTAAATATTCAACAAATCTTAAGCGATGCATCCATAAAACTTTATAAGAGGAAGGAAGGGTTCATGCAAGCATTGAAAAAGTTCGTGAACTTGAACAACAACTATAATAATAAATCCAGATTCCTTTGACAAATAATTGATTTCTGAGTTTCCTTTTTTTTACAAATATATGTTATAAATTACAACAAGATTAGTTTTATTTGTTGTCATGAATACTCCATAGCAGAACCTTTTTATCCTATGAGGACTCCAAGAGTTTCAAAAATTTAGGTTCTTTTAATGAAACTTTTTACCTAAATTGCTCTCTCTCTCTCACACACGCGCAGCTAAAAAATCTGACTGATTCTATACATCTATGTGATTCTAGGACTTCGATTAAACCCCATTGGCTTACACAGCCGGTTGGCAGTTAACCGTACGTTTTAAGTTCATTATTACGTTGCCAGCTGTGAGATGGACTAAACAACTATAGCTCCTTCTTTCCGTCTTTTGATGGCAACATGTTACAGATCATTGGAAAGCTGAATAATAGATCTAGTGAATGGTGAATAAAATATTCGATATATCTTAATAAATAGCGAGTTGCAAGCAGCTGTTTTTGGTGATTTCTCTAATTACTCAGTAGTTAAAATGACGTAGAGTAAGAAATACCTCTCTGAAGTGGAATTTAGATTCTTTTTCTTTTAATTCTTCTAATTTTCTTTAAAAATAAATTGTAAATTTCGAGTCAACTATAGGGAAAATATTAATAAGCCAATGGGTCAATCAGCCTTGTATTACATTACTATTATCCTATATAACATAGCATCTTAGATTACACAGGCACGCAGCCACCCACCTATGGTTTCATTTATGAAGTGGTTAGATGTCATTTCATAAGCATACATGTCCAATAAAATAATAAAAGAAAGAATTTCGATGAGAATATATGATATTATGTTCTGAGATGAAAGAAAATAGAAGGGTGTCTTTTACAAAGGTTTATTTTAAAGAAATTGTCAATAATTTAAGAATTAAATATCATTTGAAAAGTTAACAAATTCGCGAATCGGGAACGTATTACATCTTAGAAATTTAACCTTTATTAAAAAAGTTTAAATCTTATGAATTAGAATTGTATTTTTGCTTAAGAATTATATTTCAATCAAGAAGTTAAAAAGTTACGAATAGGAAATAGACTGCAGCTTGGAAATTAAGTATTAAAAACTTCTTTACGTCTTAACAGTCTTCTAAGGATGCGCAAAGCGCTATTCTAAATAATCGTTACAAATTATTTCAAGAACGATAATGATGATTGAGATGAGAGATATATTAGCTCTTTTGAAAAAAAAAAAAATATATGGATAGATTATTGAAACTATCGATTTTTTTTTTATTTATGATTAAGGAAAAATGGGGCGTTATTCAAGTTTTGAGATGAACTTTTAAGTTCCATTTAATGTAGATAAATGATTAAATGACATATGATGGAAGTGTTTGAAGTTGAAAATTTGACTCGACTTTTCTTTTCATTAAAATTGTACTGATACATCTGAAAAATGTTCCGTTTTTGATTCTTCGGAATGAGAAAGAAATTTTTAAAAAATTAATTTAACGCAAAAAAGAAAAATGTGACTTTATTAAAAATTATTCTGGTTTCAAAGACGAATTTTCATATTTAATTTGGTTTCAAATTACAAAAAATTTCTAAATTGATAGCATGTAAGTATTTTTAAAACATTTATTTAAATATGAAAAATTCTGTAACTACTATGTTTACTTCGTATAGCTTATTTTTAAACACAGGTGTAAAATATATTGTATGTCTCATTTATTAAAATATAATTAAACTTTTACTATAAAAAAAATTCATATATATACGTTCTAGAGTTCCCTTGACTAAACATTTTTTATATTTTTATTTCCATTACACAAAAAGATAATAAAAATTAAATATAACTATCGTACATTTTTACTATATTAGACATGTAAATTTATTCTCCTTTTTAAATATTTTGTAATTTATATATCTGTACGCACACGCAAATTTCGACAAAATACTAATTTAATGTTGTTTATAAATTATGGTATAAAAAATATGCGTGCCTTTTAATTTAATTATTTGTATCTTATGAATTTTTATCAATTTAACTTTTTCTGTGCAACTTAAAAGAATATTTCATGTAAAATAAAATCGTTTGCATAAAGGAATATATAAGTGTTTGATGAATCAAAAACTTCATGATATAATTTATATAAGTGGTGAGAATTTTGAAGGGTAATTTTAAAGTATCAACTTACATATATGCATATTTTAATCAATCTTATTAACAAATATTTTTTAAAAAGTCCTACATGCTAGAAACAGTAACAAAATATTAATTTACCATGTAAATGTACTATATTATTGGTAAGAAATATATTACTTACATTTATTATTTAACTAAAAATGAATTTTTATTTTAACACATGACTGAAATTTAAGAATAAAATCTATATTTCTACTTTTAATATTTTAGCATATGTTAAACAGCATAATTTATTTATTATCTCGTTCAATATGTACTTCTAATATCTGTCGAATTCATTTGGAAAAAAAAAAAAAAACAGTTATAAGTAAATTGCATTCTTCGTAAGTTATATAGATGTAGGCAAGTAACTGGAAGAATTTATTTGCATGGAATTATACATATATCTCTTCAATATATATTTGTTAAGAATATGTATTTGGTTTTAAATCATTTATATACAGTTATATACAGCTTTACATACATGTATAATTTATATACAGTTATAAATTTTACATTAAGTTATCAAACTGTTTCATTAAGTTGTTGCTGCGTGTAATGTCTCACAAACTCGTATGCAATTATTTATGGAATAGATTATTAGATTATCCATCTACTTCTGAAATTTAATTATTAAAACGAAGCAGTATATTTATATATATAAGTTGATTTCATTCAAAATTATTATTGATTCTACAAAATAAATTTAACTAATATTAAAAAATTAATTGTAAGAAAAATATAATTCTTTATAAAACTCCAAATTATTTAATTCGCAATTTTCTTAGTGACTTTTTTAACAAAATTAGTTTTAATAAAAGAATAAAGATGGCAGCACAAACTATCTAGAGTTCTTTGTTTAAGTGTGGTACATTATCATTCATTCTTTCGTGGCGCCATCTATTAATTTTAAATAAGTTGAAACGAATAATACTTTTTTGAATTTTTCATTATAAGTAGAAATGAAAATTTTCACAAACCAACAACACTGATAAATGGAAGATACAGTTTTTTAAATAAAAATATTCTGAAATCTCAATGCAATAAAGTAAATAATTTAATAATTTCTTAGGAAATAATTAAATTGACGTTTACAGTAAAACCCTATGAAGTCCGATTAATTGCGACCAGAACCGCTCCGGGATATCGAAAATCCAATTTACCCAGAAAATGAGAAGAAATTAAATAAAAATAAAATACTCGCAAAAAATCATAAGACTTATTACAAAATTAAAAAATTGTACTTTATTTCACTACATATAAAAAATTCTGGGCATCATCAACTAATGTATTGTTTTTTTCCCGTCCATACTCAACCTAAAGTTTATAGCCTTTCTCGTGACTTAAATACATTAAATACTTTAACATTCAAATTGATTATGATGAAGTAGAAATTGTTATTAAGAGTTCTATTAAATAATACAAAATCGATAAATTTTCTTTCAAAAGATTATTTTCGGAACAATTGGAGAACATAGAACAAACCTCGTTATTTCGAATAGTTATATTTTAAATTCATAAAATAATAAGCATTCATTCGTCAAAGTAAGTATACATTTAAAAGACTGATTTTTATGTAAATATAAGTGCATTCTAAAGTCACATTCACATAACACATAATTTTATGTAATTAGAGAGAAAATATATCGACAAGATTGTTCACGGCGCTTCTATGCCTTTCAAATTGTTTTTTTCATTTATAAAGGTAGTATGATTTTTGATATTTTTTTAATAACACATCCTTTAAATTTGTTTTTATTGAATTATATATACGAGTATGTACACAATTATATATGCATGTACTCAATCTAAATAATCTTTATTAAAACTTGTATTACCAAGGGTTCTGTTCCAGAAAAAGCTGATTTATTTAATTAGTCTTAAAATTTTTATCCAACATATGTTTGAAGCAGACGTCGATTCATTACACAATATTAATAAGAAATCATTTAGATTATTTCTATTGAGAATTATTAATTCAAGTAATTTATTAGTTGCATGAACAAATAGCACTAAAAACCAAAGAACATCTTGTTAAGACCTTGAAACAATTTTTTCCGGCAGTTCATATCAAGTGCATTTCACAATTTATAATAACATTCACTAAAATAACCCAGCTTTGATCGGATTAAAAAAAATAATAATGTTGCAATGAAACCATCAAATTGTTAGATTAGGTATTGTTTAAAACTTCTTCGTAAAGAAAAAAAAGTTCTTTCTTATTGATACGGGAAGTTTGGTCTTTGTTCTCTTTCCTGACGAACACATATGGGGCAGGAAAAAAAGGTTTGCAAGCTAGGAAATGTGTGCCAGGTAGTAATACTGAATAAGTAGGTATGACTTTGGCGACATGCTTGGCGTAAAATTTCATCGGCAAATGATGCTAAGTTGTCGAATTCGGCAAAAATTCCAGGTGCTCTGAGACAAAATAAGAAATATTTAGAATGAACTTCGAATGAATAAATACGCGTGCGACAATGTGTTTTAGTTATATGTACTTCATGCGATATTGCGACTATGTATATTGAATTGCTACGTTCGGTGACTGTGTAGACTTTGAACTGGTACTACAGTGGATTTATATGTGTATACATTAAAAGCTCTGGTTAAAGGGAAATATATTGTATTCACTCTATAGTTTCAGAACATTATTTCGATTTACTCTAAAAGAACCAGCCTGTTAATTGCATGGATTTTTCTGGCATTTCAAAGCTGTTCAACCACATAATAACATAATTAACATAATTAGACTGACTTTGTTCAGATTTGTTTCGGATTAGTTGGCTTATATTTTCTCTGGCGATAATATTGAGACTACATGTGCATTTAGAATTGATTTCAAACCCTTTTAGCCAAGTTTAACTGAATATAAAGTTATCTATCTCAGTTACGACAGTTAGCGTGCGAGTGTATGTTTTTCTAAATATGATTACCAGGAATAATTACTAAATTTTTAAAAAATATATAATAAATAAATATTAAATGTTTGAAACCGTTTAATGAAAGAAAAAAAAAAAAGATGAAACTTAAACAAAGATTTTTCAAGATGTATGGTATAATGGAAGAAAATATGTGATATATGTATATTTAAATAAAATGCATTCAGGAAATATTTTATTTAATATTTATTTGAGGAAAGAGTTGACAAATATTAAAATAGCAGTAAAAATTGTATTTAAAAAGCAATATGTAAATGAGAAAGCGTTCTACTCTAAGTGGTGTAAAAAACACATGAAAAAGAATTTTGGCTCATGAAAATATTAATCATTGTTACAGAGAGAATAAACCATGTTAAAAAAATTCCGTCATTTGCTTGAGAATACTGAAAAAATTACTCTCTTTTAACTTAACAGCCATTTAGTTGAATAAAATATTTTTTTAAAATTTTTTTGTTAACAGTTTAACTTAAACTTTTCAATAAATAACAGCGCAATTGCTATCTTTTTCGGAATATCAGAGAAAAAGTTGATATTATAGGACTCAAGGGGAAAAAATGAAGAGATTGAAAAAATTTTCATTGTAACATTTCTTACAAAAGCAATGGCATCATCACAAGGGTATCACTTTTCATTTTGACGTTTATGGAGCTAATAATATCATTTTCAATCAAAAACGTATCTAATCAATTGAAAAAAAAATATTTCTTTAAATCATTCTAGTATGTTTCGGAAAAAAAAAACTATTTTTGATACGTTTGAACTATGTAGCAGTAACAATGGATATATAAAATAAAGATAGTAATGAAATAAAAATAGATATATAAGGTAAAGTAAAATAAATATAGTTTTTAATAATATACGAAAAATTAACCATTGTTCTTAAATTTATTAAAAATATTTTGAATTTAAATATATTAAAATATCGATGTCATAATAAGATTTGATTTCATACACGAAATAAATAAATAAATAATAAAATATCAGAGATAATGAAATAGAGCTTCATTATTCCAAACAAAAATCATTCTGCGCTATAATAAGGCTAATGCATGCTAAACATACCGTAACTCTATAAAGTTTGTGTAGCATTGGTGTGGCGAATGGGACGCTGATTTGGAAGTCGACCACGTCATTGACTATGATTCAAAATTACGTGGCATATGGACATTTGGAAATTTTCGTTAAATAACAAAAAATTATTCATTTGCAATCAATTGGGAAGTAATCATTAATTAAAAAAACTGACTTTTTCAAATACCAGAAATTATTTAAAAAAGAAAAAAAGATCTACCCCACCCTTTATTGAACAACCCACCTCGTTTGTTTTCAGATAGAGCAATCAAACACATCAAAAGGCTACAGTTTTCCTTTACCAACCGCAATCAGTCACATATGGATAGCTAAGCTTCCGGTTTCTCGATATCAACCGAAACTCCACCCTCGACTCTTTTGCAAACGGAACTGACACTCATTGTCAGGTATCTGTCAGCGATGTCGTCACACTGCTTGACGAAGACAAGTTGAGTTGACAATGAACGACGATATTCATGGTTTTTACATTGTGTTCTCGCAATAGGTATGCGACCGATTTTCTGATTCAGAATATATAAACAGAGAATATCAGAATATACACTGAGCATATATATCTCTGAAATATTTTTGTAACGTGAGGACTAAGATTCGGCACGTTCAACACATTAACGGATAGTTTTAAAATGATCCAACTTCGAATCACTTTTTAACACTGGCAAGTATTCTGTCAGGACAGTTTATTTGTATTTTCGTATACTTAAACATAATATTGTGAGTGCTTAGGCCGTCATTTATTCATTAAATAGAAATAATCGTGACAGTAGGACCTACGGACGGGATAAATATTTGACTGATATCGCACGTGAATGTGTTAAATATAACACTATCCTAAAATGCTTCACTTTTTGTCAGCAGCTTGCATAAAATTATTAGGTTAGAAAAATTTGATTTGCCGATTTCTCAGAAAATGACGAAAATTCTTTTCTCAAACCACTAAAATATTTCTTTACTGTAAATAGTTCGCAATTGTAATGATTTCAAAGACACCTTTTTTTTTCTTTTCTCATCATCATAAAAAAATTCCTTTACTTTATATAGAGTTCTTTAACCAACGAATTTATTGGTACGTTCTTTATTAAAATCATTTATATCAGGATCAGTATGTTTTTTTAATACACAAAAATATTAAAAAGTGTTCATTTTCTCTTTCATTGAAATGGATGATTTTAGATGTACTGTAGTGCACTAACAAATTCAAATTTGATGTAAATGTGGTTGAAATTACTGATCAGAAAATTTCGAAATCTATTAAAGCCCAAATGAATGGTAAAGCTTGTGGAAAAGACAACATAAATGCGGAACTCCTCACAATTGATACTGAATTTTTGCTATCGGTACTGCACAAGATGTTTAATCTTGCATAGTTACAGGAGAAAGTCCCGAATGCTTGGAAAAAATCTTTAATCGTAAAAATCCCTAAAAAAGATCTAACTAAATGTGATTACTGGAGAGGAATCAACCTACTGTCTGTTACATCAAAACTCTTTTCTAGAATTATTGTCAACAGAATGAAAGGTAGAATAAACAAAAGAATTAGATCAGAGCAAGCTGGGGTTAGAGGTGAAAAATTCTGTTTCACCTCATTTTTGTCTTAAGGAGCGTTCTTGAATAATGTATTAGACTAAATTCAACTTCATACCTGACTTTTATAGATTTCTAAAAAGCTTTTGACCGATTAAACAGACTGGCTATGGAAAATCGCAAGTTGCTATGGATTTCCTGAAAAATTATTTAATATTATTAGAAATCTGTATTGTAAGAGGATAGCACAAGTAATTTTAAATGACACTCCATCAGAGGCATTTGATATAGAATTAGAGCATAGCAGGAGTACGTCTTCTCTGGAATACTTTTTATATTTGTAATGGATTTAATAATGAAACAGACTATATATATATATATATATATATATATATATATATATATATATAATATCAAAAGATTTCAATTCCTCAGTGAAATATCTTGACTTCGCTGAGATATTATCTGATTGTCTACAAATTTTGCTGACGAGAAGGAATTGTCAGAGAAACTGGAGGATATTGCCAAACAAGTGAGTATGAAAACAAATGGGAAAAATCCCAAATGCAATAGAAATAAACAGTAAAAGTATGTATTACTCCAATAAACCAAAACAAAACTGATAAAACAGACTGTTCATACCTTGAAGTTACAAAAGGAAACACAGACACAGTTGAATAGATAAAAATTAGAATAAGAGAAGTTTCGATATTCGCTCAGAATAGCGTACAAAATTCTGTAAAGCTCAAATGTAAGTATTAAGCTCAAATTACATGTATTCAAAGCAACAGTATTAGCGGTCCTTATTTATGGAAGTAAGGCTTGGAATCTCGCTAAATCACAAGAATAGGAAATAAATGGCTTTCAAATTATGTGCCACTGAAAATTTCTTAAGATATCCTGGCCAAATAAAATTTTAAATTTTGAGTTGTATAATAAAACATATACCAAACCTATTTCCGGCCAAATTAAAAAAAAAAAAAAACGCTGCTGCTCATGGATTGGAAATGTACTAAGAATATAATCAAATGAATAACACATGAACTGCGCTGATATGGGCACCAGATGCAAAGAAAAAGAGAGGATGACCAAAGGGTACATGGCGCCGTATGATCAGAAAAAGAAGAATTCATTTGGATGACCGAGTTGGGGAAGTACCTGGGAGGCAAAGTTAGACTAACTTGAATGGAGTGCAACTATTGTAACCTCATACACCAATTTGGTGTGACGAGAGCTGATGATGGTGAATGTATTAACATTATCATAATATCTTATTTAAAGTTCAAGCAATAATTTGTCTTTATGCGTTTCACATCACATTTGTCTCATTCCTACCATATTTCAATACTTTTCTGACATATTTTTCCCATCACATTTGTTGTTCTTACCAGTTATCAACAATTTTCCGCAATAGTTTATACATTACATCTATCATTCGCGCTATTTTTCTATAGATTGCCTTCATGTTTTTCACACACATTACATGTGGTAATCATGCCATTTTTTCTTTACATGTGTAAATAAAAGAAAGGAAATATATCATAGAAGTCTTAAGAAGTCGATATCTTTGTCGTAGTCGACATCATACCAAGTCTTAGAGGAAAAAAATGTCACGAAGAAAGAACAAATAATAGTTGCATTTAAATTGTTCGTAATTTGATTAGAAAGCCTGCAATTTCAAAAAGATTTTTTTTTTAAAAAAAAAATTACATGATTTTTAAGGACATTACTAATACACATTGAAAATCATATAGGTCCTTCAAATTAAAGACATTTTAGGTTTAAGTACTTCAATCTCATAAAAAGATTGGGCAAAAAACATGTTTTATTCAATAAGATTCCAACATTAGAAAATTTATCTTTAATTCAGAAAATTTATCTTTAATTGACTTTTTAAGACTTATTGATAGAGGCATTTTTTATCTTTAACGTTAGGGAATATCATTAATAAGTATTAAAAATAAATAATAATCATAAATTAAATTCATTCATAAAGATGATATATATAAACTTGTAGCAAAATATTTTTGAAAAAAAAAAAGTTAATTATAAAACTTGTTCGAACTAATTAAGCAACCACTTTCTTGATCATAAATATAATGTTAGTTAATTTTCAATATCTTTATCTCAAACTGTTTTTATATAATATTTCCAAAAGTGAAACATAATATAATTCAACGATTTATTATCAATTATTTTGAAGCGTTGTCAACGTATTGCACATATTTTACTTTAGTGTAAGTACAAAAACACTTCAGTAGTGTTATTATCATATTTATGTTCTAATATTTTAAAACATTGTCATTAGAATAACTGAAAATCATGTATCAGGTCATCCAACCCATGCAAAATTTTTGTATTTACAAATATTTCAATACTTTGGTAGAAGCAATAAAGTAGTTAGACAAAAGTATCTGTTTAAATGTATATAGATAAAAGTATATAATTAATTTTAGCAATAAAAATTTCCTTAACAGTTAATTTTTTTTTATTCAGAATTTTTTTAAAAGCATCTGTAGAATCTAAAACCAAAATTCACTTTAAGAAAAAATAAATAATTGTTTAAAATTTATGCGTTAAAAAGCTAACTGTGATTGGTTTTAAGTTGAAAAATATCATTAAATTGGGTTCTTAATTACCGATTTGGGGTTAAGAAAGAAGCCATCTCAACAAGTTGGAAAAGTTTAGATTTCTTAAATCAAATTAATTTTTCAATACCTAATTTTGAAATCATATTGTTTTTCACCTTACAATTATAAGGAATCATCTTAATTAAGGAATTATCTTACAATTATAAATATAAGGAAAAAACGATCGAAATTCAAGTATCAGCAAGATTTACATTTTTCCTAACAGGAAATTCCAATATACAAACATGACCAAGAGGAATAATTCACAAAATTGGAGCAAATTTGAAAAGTGTTTTAATTAATGCATAATTTGACCCCTTTTTGATCAAATTGCTCTAAGCTCCAAGCTAAATGTACCTTTTCAACTCAATGATAGATCATAATACTTTTGAGTTTCCTGTGTATAGTTAAACAATAGAGAAATAAATTATGATTCAAGCATAAATTTAATTGCGGAATGTCTTAAAGTATGAGAGTGTTATTAAAGATCCATTATGTGATTAACTTGAAATGCAAGACGTCTGAGATGATCACTCAAGATAAAAATAGGAATTATTTCTGACAACTTCTTCGATCATTATTAAATCGAACCCTCGAAGTCTTTTAGAATGCTATTTTAAAACACTACTATGAATATGGTTAGAGGAAATCAGTATTCAACTTCGTATAATTATTGTCAGTACTTCGAACACTTCCTAGTTAATATTACAGAGAAGATAAATTGCACTTTCTCTCTAAACTAAGAAAATTCTTCTTCCAATGAAAATAAATAAATAATGGCAATGAGTGCTGTAAATTATGGAACGTATAATTATGTACGAGTGATTTCAATAACCAATATAGGATAACCTTTTTAGAATCACAACAGAGGGGAACTTTGCAACTAATTGTTTATGGGTATGAGTCTCGATTCAACAAAAAGATTTTGAGAAGAATGAGGATTGCTCCATGTTGAATCCCTCTAGCCCATATGATTCGATAATACTTTATACAATATATATATATATATATATATATATATATATATATATATACATAAACTTTTTTTAAGATTCAGCATTGTTATACCAGAAAAAAATTGGGGCGAATAATTATGTAAATAAATAGATATAATAATAGAAGTAATTGTATTTCTTAAATTACATATGCAATAAATATTACATTCTTTTAAAAAAAAATTTACACGTCTTTATATTATTTCGTTTTCTGAAATCCTAGTGTTGATACAATTTTTATTATTATCATTATTATTATTTTGATAATTTTCAGCTTTAGAAAAATTTTCTTCCTCAGTGACTTTAATATTTTTAACGATTTATTTATTTTCCACTCATAATTATTCTTTCGATTCTCCAATGCCAGGAATGTAATCGGATTGCTAATCATATGGTATGATAGTGTGTTATGATAATTTGACTTACTAAAACTTAATTATTTCAAAAAAATGTCTTATATCAATGCTGATTTTTTCTCTGGATCCAGGTTGTATAAAGTATTATTACTTCAATCCGCAAAAATTGGAAAGGGAGAAAAAAGAACTTGCTTACTTAAATGTCACTCTGAAGTTCTTTAATTAAAATTGAAGTTGGAAATTTAGCTGTTTAAAAGAATACCTAAAAGCGAGATTTTTTATTTATTTCTATTTTAAACATGCTTGCATCTTTTTAAAAATCAGTTAAAATTAAATCCTTGTTATAATTTTAATTAATTTTCCATGTATATATTTAGTGTTGATTATTTTTATTAATAATTTTTTTTTCTGTTGTAATCAACTTTAAAATTTTTTTTGGTAGAATAATTTAGTGTTTAAAAACACGTATTTTGACTTTAAAAAGATACTGCTACGTTACTTGTTTATCAGATTCAAAATTACAAGGACCGCCGCCAATAGCCCAAGTGTTCCTTAAAATTGCGACATTAATAAACAATCAATCATTTGTCAAGCAAAAAAAATTAATCGTTTTACCCATTTTTTTTAATTTAAAACGTTCCAGTTTATATATAATGATTATTAAACAAATAAAAAATTCTGGAAGTTTTCTTAAAACCTTGCAAACGCAGTTTTTTTTTTAAACAGACTTTCAATAATCTTATTTTAAAAGATTTAAAAAAATTTTTCCTCATTAGTAAAATATCATATATACTTACATTCCAAGATCACTGCATCATAACAACATGAAGCATTTTTGTGAATGCCACTTTTGATTATTTTAATCGAAAAATTTTCAGTTCAGGATGAAAAAAAATGCGAACCTCAAAAAATAATTCTACGTACGAATGATTGAGTGATAAAATTTCAAAAATTGGCAAATGTTTTTCTCTTTCCACTTTGTGATCTTATATTTTCAAGGTATTAAAAAAGAACTTCTTATCACATTTTAACATTATTCATTTTATTTATAAGATATTAAAACAAAAATACAAACACGTTTTTTTTTCAATTTTTTAACTTTATACTTCTAATTTATGAATAAAGAAGAGCAACATCTATGCATATCTTAACATAGTAACTCTTTATTTATTTATGAAATTTTCTGTTGATAACTAATGCGTATGAATTTTAATTTTGTACCCCTATACCTCCATGATTTAAAGAAAGATGATCACTATATATATATATATATATACAATTCTTTTTTTTGATAAAACTTTTAAAATGCATATAAAACGTGCGTGTTTAGATTGTGTTAACTCCAAATATAAATTAACTCCAAAATATAAAAAGGATCAAACACACTCTCCCATCATCTTAACATTATAGCACTCATTGTTTTCTTTACTAATATTGTGTAACAATTTTCTTAATTACAAACAGTTTTCTCGTCAACCCATTGAACAGGTTTTACGAGGGAGGGGGGAAATGAGGCACTTGGAAAGGGTGAGAGGCCTTAAAGGGAAACATTCCTTTTCCATAAAATGCGATTTTGCGTTTTTAACTTTGACCCTTAGGTTACTCCCAAATGGGCCTCTTAATAACTACCTTTAGTGAAACGCATTATAGATGACATAGGTCCGCAAGTGTTTTCACTGCTTCCTGCTCTGCGTGCTGCATTTTGGGTCGCAATCAAACCCTTTGGGTAGGACTTGAGTGAATTTAGTCTTAAATAATTCATGAGTAATCAAGTACTTCAACAAACGGAACGGCATTCACAAAGCAACCGGTAAATGTTATACATGATCTAAAAAGAGTTGGAGATGAAAAAGTTTGACAATGAACCGCTTTCTAGATAAAGGCTCTGATTTTTATTTCGCGTGTACTCTTGGACTAAGTTTTCAGAGAACAATTGTTCTAACTACAAATAGTTTTTCTTTTTTAAGTCTGAGGGTTTTTTTTTTAGTTACATTTTATGATTAAATTTGATAGAAGGAAAAAACCACTCACTCAAATGCAATTTGGAAAGAATGAACGGAAATTGCATGCATAATAACATATATAAAATAAAATAAAACGTAATTAAAACTTTAAACGAGCTGTTTTTAGAACAATTTACTTAACGTGGTCTAATTGAGGGCACGCGTTTTGTCATAAAATGTGACCTTGTGGCTCGATCCTTAAAAGGATAATTAGACATATTTTCAAATTTAGTAAAATTTTTATTACTTCAAATAACAGTGGGTGAATGACGTGTGGGCGTTTGTTTAACTCAAAAAATGGCGCAAACAGATAAAAAAAAACACTAAATAAAAAATGTTCATACTCTTATGTCAATGGAAAAAACTACATTGATTAACCGGCTAAGAAAATTATCTCTCAAACCAAAATGTATAAAAAGAAATTTATTAAAATGAATAATGATTATTTTATTAGCTACCAAAGGAGCTATTGTTTTAGTTAAATAACTTTTGGCGTACCAGATCACTTTTCAGTTTTATCGTTTGCTTGAATTTTAATTATATTTAGCTTAAATATATTCAATTTAATAATTTAAGGTTTGCTTTACTTTTAATTACATGTAGCTGATATAATATTCAATTTAATAATTTATCGTTTGCTTCAATTTTAATAACATTTAGCTTAAATATATTCAATTTAATAATTTATCATTTCCTTTCATTTTAATACCGGAAAAGTTTACTATTGTCCGTTTCTCGATATTTTATCGTTTACTTTAATTCTTATATTTAATTGAGTTAATTTAATAATAATTATAAAAAAAGCGCACCTCGGGTGGCTATATATAAATCTGTTCTTTGCAAAACTTTGTATGGAATTTATTAAATATTTTTATTTTTCATTTTTTAACTAATCACAAGTTCTTCGGTTTCCTTCCCTTCTTAAATCCACTCGTATTGGAGCTATATAAAAGGATATTGTTGTGCCAACATCCTTATTGTAATCGACGAATCAAAAGACACGACCATATTTAGGGAGATAAGGTGGATATTTTGATTGCTAAAAAATATTCCAGACTATTATCTACTATTATCAACAAGAATTATTAAAAATCCAGTGTATTTTTAATTCATCTTGTGCAATTGCGTCAAGGAGTTTTGTAATTTCAATGGTACCTCCTTTTGATTATAAGTAGTTTTCTCAAAATGAATGTTTTTGATATTTAAAATGATTTTTGCGATTTAAATTTCGCTAGAAAGTTACAATATGTTTAATTGTGTGATAAAGGCATTCAAATATAAGGGTTTTTGATTATATTGAAAATTTATTCAAAAATTTCACAAACGAACTGTATTGTTTGTAGCATTTTTTTCAGTAAAAATTTCACTACAAAGCGCAAAAATGTTTTTTTTTAATAATGGTGTCGTTCAAATCTTATGAGTTAAATTCTTTGTTTTATGTTTAAATGAGAGCAAAAACCTCATAAAAATATTATTTTAAATTTTAAATACAAGAAGCAACTTCAAATATGTATGGAAAAATGTCAAAAAAGATTGCAATGACACTCACAGCACTTCAAATACATGGGAAAAACATTGTACACATCTTTTAATACATGTGGAAATCATCGACATTTGAAATATTCGAATACATTTGAAAACACTAACGTATTTTTGAACGACCCTCATTCAAATTTTTTTCATACTGGATTTCACGAAGAAAAAAATAGAAAATTTAGCATTCTGAGTCCCGTGTCCCCTTAGATGACGTCTTAACTGTCCTCGTTCTCAATCTTCCACACCACGTCAGGGAGTACAGTGAAGCTTTTACAAATAAACGAGCAACAGATTTTACTATAAGGTTTATTCTTGAGTAATCTATAATAAAATAACTAAGATGCAACACTTTATTATTTGACGTATATTGAACTCAAATGGCCAACTTGCGGAGATTAAACTACAGCTTAATATTGCGAGTGTGTCATTCATGTCAGCTATTGGCGACGGACCTCGTAATTTTGAACCTCGCTCAAGCGACGAGGCCAACACCTTAACTGGTACCTCTTTCTCCTAACTTCCACACTCCACCAACGGGAGGACTTTGAGCCTCGATATATTTAACATGCATCAGTCCCGGCTACACAGTGGGTCTTAGTGGTATCAAGACTCAAACCCACGACTCGACAAAAACCGCCGGCCGTGAGTCCGCGACCATGACCACTCGGTTACCGCAGTCACTCGTGTTGTTTCTGGGCGCGACATTAATAACCAAAAAATCAATCTATATATGCTCAAATACTGATCGTTGGAAATTCTCGATAAAGGCTCCCGTCTACCGGATATTGTGATTTCGAGAACCCAATGCTAATCACATTGAATTTCTATCACCGTCCTCGAATATTTACTATTTTAATCTATTTGAACGCAAAAAAGTGCACTCGAAAGAACAAATAAAATAATGAAGGTTTCCACGGAATTATATTTTTCCTCTGATTTTTAGAAATATTTTCTGATTTTTAGAAATATACTCCGACTTTAATTATTCGTCTGTGATTTTCTCGTCTTCAAAAAATATTCTAAAATATTTTCAAAAATTATGTAGAAAATGGAATTCCGCAGAAACCTTCATTATTTTTTGTTCCTTCTAAAATGCGCTTTTTTATATTCAAAAAGATAAAGTAGTAAAGATTCGAGGATTTGCAATAGAAATTCCATTGGATTAGAATTATGTCCAGGAAATCAAAATGGCCGGTAGACTGGAGCCTTAATGTCTCGATATCTTTACTTCAGTCTGGTACATAAATCAAGACATTAATCAAGTATTTCCTTTTTCCCCCTCTCTTTTTAACTAGCTTTTCTTATTTTTAGTAATAAAGTATAAAAAATAGGCCCATAGGCTTCGAATTAATTTATGGAGTTACAGGCAAACGCACGGGGTATTACTTCACACAATATATGCATTTTACGAAATAATTTGAAAGATTATCTGCACGCAGTATTCGTAGCGTTATCCAAAGTAAATTATCGCATGGCTGCAAAATTTAAGTCACGCGTAGACGTCGTTACCCAAGTAAGTAGGAGACAAGCGGATGGGTGTAGCTATCACTGATAATTCTCAATTCAAATTGCAGACGTGAGATATGTTTACTTGTCACTCTCAAGTATTCATTGTTTCTTCTTGTGCAAATAAAGAAGACAAAGAAAAAAAAAAAAAAAAAGAACGTTTTTCGAGAAGTTAAGTACGGTAGCGTTTTTAAGTTATCTAGCAACTACACTTTCGAAAATGAAATTTTAAAAAGAAATTATATTAAAATCTTTTTGAAAAACAATTACGTAGGATTAAAAAAAGGTACATTTTTTGTGTTTCTTGCGTCTTTTGCGTCTGAAAAAGCGATACTTATAGTAAAGACGTTTGATATTTCTCATATTTTCAAGATTTATTTTCTTTAATGCTCTTTACATGGAGAGAAATTTGAAATCATAAAAAAATGTTTCTAAAATTTTCCTTAAGCGTATGTAGGATTTTCCGGCTAATTATCAATTTATTTATTACATTTTCAATGATATTGTAAAGTTAGTTTCTCATTTGCTCGATAGATGACACCACGAACCAAATTTACGTGTTAGCTCACTCAACGCCACCTATTTCTGAACTAAAACGAGGATCGCTTTCTTCTCTTCTCATCTCTTCTCTTTTCGCCTCTTCTCATTTTTACTCCCGATACAGAAAACAGAACCATCTTGCTCCGAACGCCCGAGCGCGTTCAACACTTATCGATATTATGTCGTTAATACAGGTCGCCATCCAAAAGTTTGAGGAATTAATTTCCTAAATAGAAATAATTATGTAAATAGAAACTTTGTATATTCCTACAACGATTTGCCAATTTAATTTAGCGGTATAGTTTCCATGAAAGGATTTTGAATGAGTTTTAAGTTTTTTGAAGGAAAAATAGGTATAAGCATAAAACACAGTAGAAATAGTATTATAAACCCAATCCTAATTTGTTATTCAAAATAAATAATCCTGAATTAAAAAAAAAAAAAACCGAATCTATTATCCAAAATAGGGAGGCGCTGCCTTTTCAGTAGCAATGGAGGAAATTCAAATTTAACATAAAATGAAAATGATGCTTATTATGGAAACAGAAAACACTTGGATGTGAATTGCTGGAAGCTAAGGCAAGTTGCTGCTGCAAATAAGCTATGCAAGTACGCAATTTTATTCCCCTGACCAACCAAGACCAGCAATTTTATTTAAAAAAGAAAGATTTCTTAGAACCTTTTCTTTTTTGATGTTTTAATCAAAACTTTTTACAAAAGTGGCTTTTTAGGGGGGGAGCAGTAAGAGGGGAGCAGTTTTTCCTTTTTACTTTTCAAACATCATTTCCCTTTTCATCTTGCTCAGTAAAATGCTAAACGTTTTAAACTGTTTAAATTGTTTTTAAATAAAGTTTTTGAATAGAAATGGAAGACTGTTATTTTTTTTCCTGCTCTATTTCCAAGTATTTTTTTTATTCATGATATTTTAGATCTGAATTACAGCTGGTTCTTGTTATTATTTTCTTTTACAGTGATCTGAACTTCTTGATTTCAGTTTTGTTTTTTAATTACGTGATAATTTTATTTCATATCTAATGGCGCTTTGAGATTTTTTTTTCTCTAGAAAATAGCAAGTGCCTTTAATTTCATTGCATTTAATACATTACTTAATACAATTTTCGTAACACTTTTAGCAATACTGATTACCTATTAAAAATATTCAGATAAATTTCTTTAAATTGGACAACTTCCTCTATTATTTTATTTGAATTTTAAAAATAACTTGGAGCATAAGGTAAACACCTGGTCACCAAAATTTTGACAACAAGAACACTTGAACTGATTTTAAAAATAATGTAATATACCTATACATGTTCAATGTTGCTTTCTTTAAAGAAAACAGAAAACTGTGGGCCTTTAGTTTAAAAGTTTAACCCATTTTGACAAATAAACTTCTTATGTCAAAATGATATATAGTTAACGAAGATATTTAATAGCATTACTTTTAAATTTTAAAATTCATTATCTTCCTAAGTTTTTTCTGAAGTTACGTGAACTTAATTTCTATTTATTGAGATATAATATTATAGTACATAGTACAGACCGATCTCTATGAATATTAAGATAAAATTTAAATATATATATATATATATATACTCTTTTTCTCACTTATTTTCTTACTGTGTTTATTTAACAAATAATAATATTTTTTTTAAAAAAAACCCACGAAATTTATTAATAAAGTTTCTTAAATTCAAAGCAACTGCCGAGACCTAATACAATATTTTCTTTTCAATAAAATTAACATTTTTTCGAGTGAATAATTTAATATGATTGCGTGTTTATTTGTATTTTAAAACTTCTATTATTTACTTCCCTCACAACCAAGAATTTCTTACAATCAAAGACAAATTGATCGTGAAGAAAAAAAAATTTATATTTTAAGAACACCAAACCAAAAACACATTTCTTTTTTCTCCTTGGAATCCTTTATCTAATTAATTTTCTATTCTGAAGCCAACAGCTTTAATGTAAAGTATGGTATTGTTAATACGAATAATACAGAACATATCTGAGATATAAATATTTTTTTTGTATCAACACACTTATTCGAACATTTTATTTAATTCCCTTGCACAGATTTATATATTTTCGATTATTGATTAATTATAATGGTAAGTAATTTTTGTATCGTCTTATAGGAAATATAAATTATATTTATATATAGTTAAATAAGTAAAAAAGTTTTTAATTCGAACATGTATTTGTAAATTTTAGCACTAGTTTCCATTTTCCGCCTCTCTTTAACAGATTTGATTGTTAATTCTTGTAATAACCATTAAAAATAGTTTTCTATCATAAATATCTCTGTTAATTTGATTATTAATCATAAAATTGGAGAAATGTGTCGAGTTTCATTTCAAACCGCAAGTATTGTGTCTCATACCTTCTGTAAAATGAGAAATTGTCAAACTCGCAGTCAAAAATTGCAACAAATCAAAGATTGGTTTCAAAAAGTCAAGAAAATTAAAGTTTCTTAAAGTTATAAGTTCTTTAGATATTATATTTAACGAATTTATTTTTTTTAAATTTTTATTTTTTTCTCACTTAAAGTTATAAAAGTAAGTAAGAGTAATTGCAATGAACAAGATAAAAATTTTGAGCAATCAATCATAATTTCAGTATGAAACGAATTTTAAAATTTTTTTGAAAAACTAAAATAGTTTAATGATGTGAGAAAAACAGTAACATATGTTCATAACTTTAAAATAAAATAATATTTTTTAAAAAGGAGAAAAAATATCAGGATTCATGTTAAAATCTTTCGTGAAATTAAATGTTATACGGAAGTATACATATGGCAACACGATTTATAAAAAAATTTATTTCAATCAATCTCATCTCATAAGAAAAGTACCTGAGGAAAAAACAGTTTTTTAAACTGAAAAATACTAAAGTAAAAATCTTCCTAAGTGAAAAGTAAAATCTATCAATTACTTAGGAAAGAAAAACATCTACTACATGGCAGAATACTCGAAAGAAAAAAAAAAGAATTTCTTCTAATATTTTTTTCAAAAATGAATTTCCCACGATACACTAGAGAAAAATAAAAAAAATGTATACTTACTTTATTTGTTAATGAAACTGGAGAAATGAAATAACTATCTCAATCTCCAAAGCACTGCGAACAGAACCAGGACTCGGCTAAAATGACAATCAACACAATCGCACACCTTCTTTGATGACGTAATAAGCACACGCGGCTCACAAAAGCTTTTAATTGGTCGAGATTAGATAAAGACTCACCCAAGTAAGCGTGGGAGAAACACCGGAAGTGATGAAAACAGTTTTCTTTTTTAGACAGCACTCCAGCTGAGAGTTCCCTAACGGCAAACTTTTGTTTCTTTGGCCTAAATAAGAATTTCCAAAGCTAGCGCTGACTAGAACGATAGTAGAAACTTTTTTTCGTCTTAGGTACTGAGTGGCAAGATAAATGACCTGTTGCAGAGCATTTGTAACCAGAAAATGAATTGGAAGACAAAACAATAGTATCTTTCAAATGTAATTAATAGGAAACGCGGGAAGATTGTGTACAATCATTCGAGGTAACAGAAACATAGTCTGTTGTGGTTCAAAGGTAAATGGCATTTGGAATGTGATTTTTGTTGTTGTTTTAAAAACGGTTATTTCATTATGTCGCTTAAATGATGCAGGTAATTACGTATAAAATAGAATTTGAAGGCGAGAAATAGTATACCGATAATTAATAATGGCAAGAATTTTTTTTAAAAAATATTCTTATCAAAATCGTTATTATTTAAAGCATTACTACAATAAGATATTCGAAAATGAAATATAAACTACTCGCCAATGCATAAAGAAGGTGTCAGGTTTTTAAAAAATCTCTAGAGCTATAATAAGTAGTACAATGAATTATTGCAACTGATTATACTAAATTGTTACACTTTACTTTTAGAATGTGTTTTACGAATGTTTATCGATGTTTATTTAACTATTTGGAGGGGGTGCTGCTGCTGTTCCAAACACTTATTTCAATCTGATCTCATAACGGGGATACAGGAATACCTGTCGAATGGTGGAATCCCAGCAAGATTGTTTAATGTTGGTTTCTATTTGTTTCATTAGCTACTGTTTTCATATGGATTAATAGAAACAGTTATTGCACCTGTGGTGTGACACATGAATTCCTCACATCGGTAAGATAAAAAAAAAATTGGAGGGAAAAAGTACCAAGTAAACCTTCCTTGTCTAATTGAAATTAAAGTTCATAAGCTCTGTTGTCAATAACTTATTGGAAAATTCCTTTATTAATCCAACCAGAACAGAAAATAATTGGTGACTAATCAATTGCATTCGGATGTTATGCAATACTTTTTTCATTCAGTTGGGAAAAGTGGTGAAACGCATTTAATTTACAATTTCAATTTCTAAGTAGTTGTATGCATAAGATTGTTTGAAATACGTAATCACATGATAAAGCAATGACTAATGCATAAATATTAGTAAGCAATCACTACTTTTGCCAATTTTATTTCGAATTCAATAACAAGAAATCTTTTTTTTTTTTTTTTTTTTTTTTTTTTTGCGTAATGGTATGGTATGAAATATGATTGCAATATTGTTTTTTTTTATTTGAGAAACGAGTCTGCATGTTTGAACAATATTTAAGTTTTAAAGGTCTAAAAACATTCTCTCTCTCTCTCTCTCTTATGCTATAAAACTAAATATCAACTACATACTCTACAAAAAAAAATAAATGGATATCCTAAGAGTTCCTGAAAAATTACAAGCGACATTTTACTTCAGATAATTGATGTAATACTAGAATTACAAAACAATTATTAATGATCGACCTATGACATTTGAGTCATGGTCTGATGAACGAAGACGATATCTATGCAAAGATATAACTCTCTCCAAATTTTCATAGAAAGGCAAATATAGGTTTCGGAACCTTTGTATTTAATGCGTTTTGAAACTAGCGAAGTATAGAATCCTTTTTTCTTGCTGGAGATATGTTCTGTTTCTTGTCTTGTAATGGATTTTCACGTGCATTTCCTTTCAACTAATCTCTGTAGCTGCTTTAGTATGATGACTACAATGAGAACCTCTACAGTAATTTACATATATTGTACAAAAGTCATGATATATGTAAATTACTCTTGCTAAATAAAAAGTTTAGTGAATAAGATGGAGGTATTACAGGAATTGTAGCCTTTTAGAGGTTCTAACAACAATATAAAAGTCGTCAGATCGTGTCTACGTGCTTCTGATCCCGTGGTTAGAAGCCTTACTACATCGGATCCAGTAGTGAAAAGTCCACTGTTTTGAATTCCCATGATAAGTAGATATCTTTATATTATATTTAATAGTGAAAAGTTAAGATAATCACTCCAGATATATTCGATATAGTTTTTGATACATGTTTATTCAAAAATTAAATAAACTAGTTAAATTATCATTATGGAGTAGCTATGTCTCTTACTCACAACAAGGAGAATTTGTCACAGTCTCATATACACTCCTCGTCAAAAAAAAAAGAGATCTAGAAGGAACAGTCAAACGGAAATAATATTTGAAAGTAATTAGTACTCACCACCAACAAAAAATTATTTTACGACAAAACTTATTTTCCAAAATCATTATATTCTCAATTGGATGTTGGACCTCCATTATTTCTAATACATTCTGCCACATGTCGTGGCATGGAATCGTAGAAGCTTTGGACAGTGTTTTGACTCAATACTCATTCTATGCAACTTTGGCATGTAAATTTTGTGGTTGCTGTGAATCTTAATACAGCTGCCTGTAACATTCCATTTTTCTATGGCTATATGTCAAGAGGTAAACTCTTGAGATAACAGCAACATGAACTTGATTTGTAGAAATAGAGGACTGGGATGGGCAATCAAAATCATTGGTCTCCGGTCGACATCTCTTTGTACTCAAAGTGGCTTCTTGCCTGCAAGCTGCTCTTTTGTGGTACCATTGCAGACATTGTTGTGGTATCAGGAGGTTCTGTAATGGTCTCTGTGCAAGCAATCTGAATCACACTAACTGCCTCCGAATCGAGGCAGTTAGTGTGCTTCGCGCTTGACAAACAATTTTTGATATTTCCGACTTATAATATGTGTAGCCCTCCCTGAATCTATTTGTTATGAGCGACTTCCTTGTATCCAATATTGCCAGATAAAGGAAGTAGCTGACACTTTAATCATTTGTATGTCTAATAAAAACGAAACAATTTTTTAATTTGCATTTACGGGCTTTGAATTCCTACGAGGTGGATCTTTTTTTTTTTTTTTTTTTGACGATAGACACTTTTCAAAAAGATAAACTCTTAATTCTAATTTTATATGTTTAATTCAAAAAAAAAAAAAATTTGTATCGTAAGTTATTGAATTTAAATTTTAAAAATTCAAAATAATAAATTGGTATATGCATCATAATGACTAGCATATGTAACTATTGTTCTGCGTCTTTTACGGAATAAAAGTTATATTAATTATTAATATAATAATTTATTGATTACACAAAAGAAAAATAATTCATTCAGATTGTTGCAATTTAGAGATTTGCCTTACTCTATTACCAATTCGGAAGATTTGGTAGAACTAGCCCACAAATAGACAACTCTCTATCAGCGTCTTTTATCCACCTTACTTAAAATTCACCCCTTATATATATATATATATATATATATATATATATATATATATATATATATATATATATATATATATATATATATATATATATATATAGAGAGAGAGAGAGAGAGAGAGAGAGAGATGTTGATGGATCACACAGGAGATTTATACGAAAGACACCAGAAAATCAAAATATTCTACAACCCTTCTTTCTATGCGTTTGTGAATCAAAAATTCGCTTTCTATTAGAAGATGAAGGTGTGACCTATATAATTTCTTTTTCTTGATTCTCAAGGTGAAATTGCTATTATCGAAATTGTATTGTTAAATGTAATCATGGTAAACGACAAAAAAAGGAAAGAAAAAAGATGCAAAATAAAAATAATATTTAAATTTATTTTCCATGCACGAAATGACATGAAATGAAACTCCAATTATATGAATTAACTAGAGTTGAAATATTCAATCAAAATAAAAGTTTAACTAGTGTACTCCTTTTAAAAAGTGCACTTCTCTAATGAGAATTACACGTTTCTACGAGACATTGCATTTGAAGAATTAATTTGAGAGATTTAAAAAGATTTTTTAAGTCATTAATATCTTAAAATAAGCTTCTCGGTTTATAAATTTGCAATTTTCGAATTAAATGAAATCTAAGATGTTTTTATTTTTGCATTTATGTACATCTTTTGAAAGAAAAATGGTTAGTTAAAATTATTTGTTGAATAATATTTTTAATTTCTGTCATCAAACGTAAAGATTTTTTTTTCTACTTTGATTTCTTTAACTGACATCGAACATGAACTTACAGTTGCAATGGTTATTAAGCTTGTGAAACATACTTAAGTGTATACGAGTTAAGTGTGATACTTAAATTAATATTTCATTCTACAAATTCTAACACCACACTACCTGGGGACTTAGTGAACCAAATGGAATCAACATTTGACGTCTCATGAAAATATCGAGATTATAATTTGCAATTCTCTTGACAACAAACTCACAACTTGAATACAAGGTAATTGTAGCTCAAGCTTCCTAGTGATACGTGGTTCTACTATCATGAAACAAATGAATTTTAATTTGTAATGGTCCCTCTTGGACACTTTGAATTCACTCTTGAAAGTCCAGTAGAGGATAATTGCACGTTTACCATACCAAAGTGTGAAGCGAATTTTTAGGAAGAGAAGGTGCTTTCTCTCCCTTTGTGGTTACTCCCCATCCCTTCTCATGTCACACTTAAATAAGAAGTTCGCCAAAAAAGGATATAGCTCATACACACACTCACACGGACACCTTAACAGACATATCACACTCGCAAGTCATACACAAAACACATACACTTTCTAAGTTACGAGTACGAACTAAACTTCAACGATTAGGACACCACTTTCAACCACCTCCAGGTAAGAATTGTTAACTTTAAAACGTGTTATTTTTAATTGAAAGTACCAAAAGACAGTCTTTTCATTTGAGTTATTGTTCAATTTCAAAATTCTCTATTCTCATCTATGTTTGGAATCTCTTCTCTATACTATATCATTTGGACTAGTTTATTAATTATAAATGCGTTAAAATCAAAAAATTCACAGGTTTAAGTAAATAAAATTAATTCAAAGAAGAGATGCCGTTTCAATAGCTAGTGATGTACATGTTGAGTCATTAATTCGAGTCCTGATTTCACCAAAGATAGTCGCGAAGAATAAGGATTGGTTGCTGTTCTCCTTAAAATTCTCATATAGATTGACTGATTGTTTATGAACGTCATCCTCGGAAACAACACGATAGCTATTGGAGAAAGACCTCATAATTTTGAACCTCGGTCAAGTAACACAGATGTCTACAGAACTGGCATCCTGTTCTCTAACTTCCACACCATTCCATCGTTCATATGAAAGGATTTGGAAGTTGATTAGCCATTTGCAAGTTTAGATGTCGCCCTAATAACATCTGACCGAAGTTCTAAGTTAAGAATTCATCGTTGATAGCTCACATCGCTGCTATAGTGTGATAATACAAGATTTCCAAAACATTAAATAAAATTCACTAAAAGAACTTTTCGATAACTTCGTTTGACAAATAATCGGGAGCAGTATAGTTTGTAATAGCAAAATAAAAATTATAGTTAAAATGCGAATTAAAATTGAAAAAACTACTATTCTCCTAAAAAAAATCATTTGATTATAATTTATTTTTGTTTCATTGTCCGAAGTTACTTTTGATTTTATGCATACATTTCTTTAACTGAAAAATCATTTTCAGTTGATTGATTTTCTTTTTAATTATCTCAGAAAATAATTAAATATAAAATAAATTAAATATTGAAAAAAATAAAATACTTTTTCATGTATTCGATTTCTCATTATTTTAATTTAACCTAACTAATATTGAAACAACCTATTTGCATTTTTTTATTAATAAATCTCTCATATTTACATTTGTGCAAAAGGAATTATATCCCAAAGTGTTACTTCAATCACAGATTTTTAGATTATATTTTAAATCGAACAATAATTTAATGACAAATAAGAATAATAACTTGTTAACCTGTTATTTCTAGAAAAGCTAGCAACATCATGAAAACTTTAAAATGCTAAATTATTTTTAAAATATGTTTCTGACTTTACACATAAGTAATTAAAGCATCCAAATATTTAAATTAACTCAACACATTAATAAATGTATTAAGAATATTAAAAGTTTTGTACGGGTAGTTTTTTACATAGTCTTAAAATTATCTATTTAAACCGCAAAAGTTTCTGAAATTTTTTAAAATTGTTACAAAATCTTTAGACAAAAGAACAGTTCTATGAATTTATTTCTTATCACACTCACATTGTTAAATATTACACGCCACAGATTTCCTATCCCGCCATATTCGGCAATCAAAAACGAACTTTGGATATATTACCTACGATATGCAACAACGAGTATTACCTTTAGTCAAATTTTCCGAGAAAGTAGGTTGATGTCAGAAGTATGAATTGTCGGTGCTCTTCATCTTGGCCTCTAAAAAGTACGATTTATCTGAATCGTAATCAAAACGGGTGAAATGATATGAGAATGAAGTATTTTTCAAAGAACAGTTGTCATGAATGACAACCTTGCATGTTTATCCTAACTTGGATCAATGCCAAAAAGGAAGGCAGGTGCCACAGAAGCAGCGTTATTCCATTTTCCAGTTAAGCGATATGTCATTTTCTTTCCAGTGAAAAAAAAATTTAATTTTTGTATCCGTGTATGTTACAAAAAACGAGAATGGTTGTTGTATATAAGTTTAAAGAATTTCTGTCTGCAAAGTACAGAATGTTAAATTCTCGATTTGTTCATTTTTTTAAACGTATTTGCCGACCATTTTAAATTTTTGTATCTCGTGACTGAGGATTCTGCCAATTTCCACGTCAGTTTTGTTTTACAAAATTTGTTTACGCCAGATCACACCGCCATTTTAGTTTTTACGTGAATAAGTCTGCTCTGAGCAGACTACGGAGCAGACGTTTTTAATGATTTGGTAGTGTTCCAAAAATAATTCAAGCTCTGACGACCTTCATTATAAACTGAAATGGCTTGTTGATTACAGGATTCACGTATTTTCAAAGATTGATCTCAGAGAGGTGAGAAGCGAAAATAGAAAGAAAAATTCAAAAAATTATGGAATAGATTACTGACACAGTGTTAAATAATAAACTTAGAGATAAGGATGAAAAAAATATAGATTGCCATCATAATGTATATAGAACAAAATAATGGGCTATAGAAGATGAACTTCATCAGTTTTAACCCAAGTCTAGAAACGAGCTCGATATTTGAACTAGTACTTCATTCTTCAAACTTTCTTGTCACATAATATTAAAGTGTTTGAAAGCAGTTGAATCAATTATTCAATAGTTATTACGTATTATCAAAAAAATTTTTTTTTTCATATATCAACCCTGTAATAATTCTACACGTTGATCTTTGGCAGAATCGGCCACGGTTCTTAGTTTTATAAGTTTTGAATCCGGGGGGGGGGGGCAAGAATAGGAAAGAAGAAATAGTGAGAAATATATTTTTCTGCAGTTGCTCACGAAATATATTGAATATACACCACTCACTCTCACATGTTCTATCTGTAAGTTCTAAAACAATATTATTAAATACTTGTTTAAGTTTAACATTTATAAGAACAATAAAAACATATTACAAAATGTGCTAGATTAAGAGACAAAAACGAAAAATCGATAATATTTTAAATTCTAATATTCTGACGTTGCACAGATTTCTAAAATTGGTACAGTGGCATGGCGAGGGGGGAATATGGGGGTTATACCCCCATAAGGGTTGCTATATACAGAAATCTTAAAACTGAAACTTTTTATTCTGAATTTTTTTTTTTTTTTTTTTTTTTTGAGAAAAAATTAATATTCGAAATCCCGTACAACACATAAACATTATTTTCAGCGAAAGAATAAATAATGCAATTTGAAGTTTATTTTGAGATGCGAGTTGAAATGGGCGGACCAACCGCCCCAGAAAAAGTTTCTCGCTACATTCCTGATCTAGTATAATTCCTACAATTTTTATAAGAAAGGATAGATTAATATTTCATCGAATATTATTTAGCATTTAGAATACTTACCAAACAGTGTACAATGATTTCAAAGGAATTGTGTTGTTTCAATGGATATTTTTGGCCATATTTCTAGTAATATTGTTTGTAAATGTTCTTTGCTACGAATTAATACTTTGGAAAATATTTTCCCCTCTGGTACTTCAGGTTTTTCATTAAAAATATCATCGATAAATTGAGGTGGTGCATGCAGTTGTATTTCACAACTGCGCAACAACCGTAATTTAATAATTTTATCTGTATGCTTTGAATCATTATTTTTTGAAACATAAAATGCTAACCTAAGCCTCATTTTTGGGCGCTTAGTTTTGAATATTCTTCATCATATTCAAGTGTTTCAATTTATCCATGAATTCGTCAATAAATACTATTTTCCCCACTTCTTTTGCAAATATACAATTCCACACAACCAACATGTTTGACGTTTAGGGTAGCGTTCGGAAAGAGGGGGGGGGGAGATTAGTTCATAGTGAGGTTCATAGAAGTCAAACAAACTATGAATCATTACTTCCGAAAACATTGAATTAATTTTCATCATTGAATGCTACGCTATTCCAAAAATATTGTGGCTTCGAAATATTATTTTTAGCAATTGTAATCCTTTCTATTTGAGTTGGAAATGAAAGAGTTTCTTTTAGCTACGCGACCGTTATGATTTTCGTCTTGGAGTAATCTTCGAATAATTTATGCTGAAACACATCTTTCTATCGAAGTAAGTGAGGCAATTTTTACAACGCTCACCTTTGAATTTTCTTTTCCTTCTCAAATGTTTCCCTTGGTCGTCGAACAGAAGGACTCATTTTCTCATCTTCCAGATTTATTTGCAATACTTCCATTTTTTTTTTTTAATTTGGGAAATGTATTGCACTCATCCGTGACTGTGTTGAAAAGTAATGCGAACTTTATCTACCTCAGACATTAGAATGACAATTTTCCTAAGTTCAATTTTAGTTTCCTTTCTGTTCCTCATTTTCAGAGCTAATATATTTTTTTCCACCGGAAAATCAAATATTGATATCTTCAGGAAATAAAATTGTTGTAAGGTTTATTATCAAAAGGTACCAAATAGAGTGGTACCAAATTATATATATGCGTACTCAATTTGGTGACTCTAAAATTTGAAGCTTTCACGCGAAAAATTTACCATTTAAAATATTATCCATTCTTGATATTTGTTTCTTAGTCTAATACATTTTTCAATGTTCATTTTATCGTTCCTGTGAATATTAAGCTTAAACGAGTATTTAATAACATCATTTTGGGTTTTTCAGAAAGAGATGTACACTTAATTTTGGCAGCTATTGTATATTATTTTCTATTACTGACGAACAATAATTATAATTAGGGGAAAACAATATTTAATTTTATAAGCAATTTTAACCAATGAATTGATTTATTTTTTTATAGAAATATACTTAAAACTCTCTCTTTCTCTACTTCATTGTAATTGAGAAAGGTAATACTTCTGATGCGATTGTGCCTTAATTATTAAACTTAATTATCTAAATTAATTTCTTAAGCTAAATAAAATTAAAAGCTTTCATATATATATAATATACACTCTATAACAAAAAAAAAAAAAAAAAAAAAAAAAAAAGAACACGACGCATCAAGAAGGAGTTGTCCAATGGAAACAAAAATTAGTAGAGAGGAAAATTATGAACAGAATAGAAAATGATTAAAATTTCAGAAAAATTGAAGTTACATATTTACATAGTTATTTCAGAGTTACATATTTACATAGTTATTTCAGAGTTACATATTTACATAATTATTTCAGAGTTACATATTTACAAAGTAACGAGCTTAATAAGGTGTTGACCCACCTCTAGTCTGGATGCAAGCTGCCACACGACGTGGCATAGAATGATAAAGCTCCCTGATGGTCTCCTACGGTATTTCTTGCCAAATTTGCTTCAATTGTCGGGCTAGGCCATCAACATTCCCTGGTAGATGCAGTCGCCTTCCCATCCTATCCCAGACATGCTCGATTGGAGAAAGATCTGGCTGGTCAAGGAAGTGTTTGACAAGTTATAAGACGGTGCATAGCAACACGTGCCGTATGTGGTCTGGCATTATCTTGCTGAAAAAATTAGAAAGGCCAGGGGACTGCAAAAGGAACGGTAGCAAAACAGGTCTCAGAATGCCGTCGACGTATCGCTGTGCTGTAAGTGTGCCTCTAATGACGCCGAAGAGGTCCGGCTATTAAGGGAAATGGCACCCCACACCATAACTCTTGGTTGAGGGCTTGTGTGGCTTGTAATAGTGAAAGCAGAATCGGCACGCTGTCCTGAGCGTCTCCAGACACTTCTTCGGTGATCGTCAGGACAGAGTTGGAAGAGGGATTTGTCGCTAAGCACTATACGTCCCTAGTCAGCATCATTCCAACCTGATCGAGCCAAGCACTACTGTAATCTGGCTCGACAGTGTGCAGGCATGAGTGGCAGGTGGCGGTACGCTATTACTCTAATAGCCGTCTGTGAATGGTCATGGTAGACATTCGTGTGTGGGTCGCACGTCTGATGGTTGATAATGATGAATCAGGGGCTGTGACAGCTGATATGACAATCACTCTATCCTCCCCATCTGCTGTGGCCATAGGTCGACCGCTACCATCATGACACTGAAATCTGCCATTATCCACCCATTCTTGCCAACATCTTCTAATCGCCGCATCGCTTCGACCATATGACATGAGATTCCCCAATTTACCCAACCTGCCTCTTTCAGTCCAATGATACGACCTCTTTCAAACTCTGACAGTTGCTCGTAATGAACTCGATTCCTGCGGCGAGGCATTTTTTTAGTCGTTGAAAGCTATCCTAAATCACAATGTAACAGAAAATTTGACCATCAAACTGAGAATCGTTTCTTATATGCACCTGCAGAATGCTCAGTTCCGATGCACTGTAGCTCCGGCTATTCATTCAATGGATACCAAATTTTATTCATTTGTATTTAATTTTTTGTTATAGAGTATATATATATATATGTGTGTGTGTGTATTATTTTTTTTATCTTTATTTAAATCAGTGCTTAAATGTGGAAATAAAATGTGATTATAGATATTTCTCTCAAACTCAACAAGAGGTTAATTGTATGAATAATTTATTAATAACACAAAACTAATGAAAATTTTTGATTTTTAAGGTATGTAAAGTATATTATATTTAATAGAGTTAAAATACTATTTTCCTTTTTATTATAAACAATGCATGGATAATAATTAGAACTAAAATGATCTACAAATTGCTTTAAAAAACCAGAAACCTTAATGAACTGAAAATAAATTACATGTAAATAAAATTTATGTAAATCGAAAAACAAGAATTGCTTAAAACAAGAAAACTAAGCACTTCCCCATCCCCTTAAATATTGTAAGGAATAAAAGCTTTCTTGCAAAGATGATCTCGAACACATGCGGTTTTCAAAAGTGATAGAAAACTCTTTGCTGTAGTTTCGTGGATCAAAAAAAAAAAAAAAAAAAAAAAAAAAACTAATACTTTTTCCACATTTTAAAATTTTTTCCAAAAATAACCAAAACAAATCTTATAAATGTTAAAATACGATCTTAAATTTGAAAAAAATCATGGCAAAATGTGATGATGAACGGCCTAATAATATCAATTTTTTAAATTAAGAAGCTATGATCAGAAATATACTAGTTAGCCATGTAAAGCAAGAAGCAAGTTAAACTATTCAGTGTGTCATCAACGAATATTACATTGCAATTCCCTAAAGTTCATCGATAAAATACAATTACTGAAAAATAAATAGCTTACTTTTTTGTCAGGTGTGAAATTCCACTTAAACTTCTATAGCCACAGCCCAATAGACAAAATTTTAAAATCAAATGTCTTTTTATCTTATTATTTCAAGTATTAAGTAAGCATACGAATAAAGATAAGACAAGCTGACATACATTTAGTTGATAGTACCTTATCAAGAGTTTATACCAGATGTGGGAGCAAAATGCCGACCATTAATTTGAAAAGAAGTGAAATGTGACTAATACACATTTGAAATAATAATGCATTTTGACCTTAGTTCCTTTAAAATTTCGCAACTCTGAAGATGACTTCGGTAAGTTGAAAGCGTGAAAACAAAAAGAAGTTAGGAATAATTATTTCCGCGTTCTCTCTTAGTCGCTTGATAAATGGCCTCAATGAATATTACATCAAAAATTATTCTTTTTTTATTGTCATCTAAACCATACCCTTTTGTTCTGTAAAAGCACGCTCTCGTTGCTAATTCAGCAGACGACTGATTAAAGAATAATTTTGTAGACTTAAACAGTAATGGAATGGAGAAGTTTGGCGTAAAGTAAAACATTAAAGGAGAGGAAATAATATTTTGGTAATATGATGTGCCCGGAAGTATTATGATAATGATGATATAATTAATTTCCACTTGATAATATTAAAAGCATAAAGAAATGTGTCAAAATAGAAAAGAAGAAAGGGGGAAATAAAAATGAAAACCAACCTTAAATAATAGACTTAAATATTAGCATGTTTTGCGCTTCAAAAAATTTTACATTAAGGAAAAGTAATTTGAAATGGAAGACTAATTCTTAAAAAATGGAAACGAATTGAACAACATCCACTGCTTCAAGGTTATTATTGCTTTAAATAAAGGCAATGTATCAGAAAGTTTTATCTCTTAAGTTTTTCCAAACGAAAAGTAAGATAACAAATTTTTTGAGACATTTTGTTTAGGAAAGATAAAAAGGATAGCCACACATTGTATTAAAAATTTGCTTAATTTGATGCAATTTCGGAAAATTTTCTTATTGTTTGAATGCAAATTAAAAGAATGTATTAGGAAGTTAAAATAGTTTACCTTTTTATTAGTCTATCAAAAATTTTACAAAATAAATTTTGATGTTAAAAACTGTTAACTAAAACTTTTTTATAACTCTTTTTACACGTAACCTTGGTTTTTACTCATTAAACATTTTAAATGGTTGCTCTTTGAAAGAATGCTTTCCGTTTCCCATCAAAATTGTTTTAAATGAAGAAACAAGATAAACTCTGCTGGAAAAGAAAAAAATATCTTTCATACTTACAAGTGTAAAATGATGGAAATTTATTTATAAAACTATCTAATATATTGAAATAATTTTTATTTTTATTCGTATTTCCATATTAAATGTAATGAACAGAAGCTTAATAATGTTCATAAAAATGTTACACATTTGTGACAATATTTTCTGTTTTTTTTTTAATAAAAGTTTTATATATATATTCAATACTTAATATCTTCAATAAAATAGTTTCTTTTTAGAACTTATAGGGTATTATACATATATTTATTGAAATGAAGTTTAATTTATAGACTGGATTTAATATTTCATTTCTTAAATTTCAAACGAGAGGGAAATAATCATGTACTAATAAATATAAAATAAAATATTTTCATAAATAGTCTTCATATGCGATCTTTCTTTATGATTTTTTTCTTTCGTTTTTATAACTGAAATTTTATCATTATTGTTTAATTTTGAATTTTTAGAATTGTGTGAAGGAATTTCAGAAAGAATTTTTGCACCATGGAATGTGCAAGAGTGAAGAATATATCGATAAGAAATTTGATAGCATTTTTTGTAATGTTAAAGAAACAGATGAAAAATTTTACTTCTAAAATAAATAAAACCCTCATAACAAAAACTAACCATTTTTAACCTATTGTTTAATGAATTACAACTTAACAAGAATCTACAATAATGACCAAAAACAAGGATAAATGAAACCTTTTTTTTAAAAAAACAACTCTACCTAAATTCTACCATTTTTGTCTTCCAAATATTTCTCCTAGATGAGTGCCAAACGATTTTAAAATTGAAATGAATCGATATTACTTTGGATTGATATTGAAATATTTTAAGTGATTCTTTCCATTTCGTAATAATATAAATTGAGTGAATTCGGTTTATAATAATTATTTATACATTGCGAACACTAACGATTCGTTTGAAAGGAATGCTTAATCGTTTTTTGCAAACAAATCATCATTATTGAAATTTTTGTTATATATATATATATATATATATATATATATATATATATATGAACAAAAATAAATGAGCATGTTAAAGTTACAAATCATTTGCCTTTCCGTGATCTTTCAGATTATTTTTTAAATAAAATTCACTAACGTTTAAAAAGTAATTTTATAACTACTATTCTTAATGTTGTGTTTAGCTGTGACCACAAAATTGGACAGGTAAATGTAAAGTAGTTCTTAAACAACACACCATTAAGAGAAGACGTAATTATTCAACAAAATAGAGACGTATTAAAAGGAAAATGTTTTTAATGAAATCATTTACATGTTCATTACAATAATCATGCATCCTTCACGAAAGAGACAAAGCGAATTAGTGCACTCATTAAATAATTATCTATCACTTGTTCTTAAAAGAATTAAAAAAGAAATCGAAAAATAATTATGTTACACACTATTTTTGTACAATATTAATAACAGATTAAACTATAAATATTAATATTCGAGAAATTTAAATGCATTATTTTTAGTGATTTACATTTCAAAGAAAATTTTCCATATTTGTAATCAGCATCGTTCGTGAACTCGATTAAGTTAAATCTGTCGATTTCAAGTCATTTCCAAGAGCTACCGACAGTTACTTCGAAGTTCTGACAGTAATGCTTCTCGAATATCTTGCTTATAATGGCAAATTCCCAAATATCAACTGATCTAAAATAAAATGTTAACGTAAATCGAAGATCATTTGCGTTTTAGGTGTGAATATGAAATTTAGAATTAAGGGTAAAGAGCTACAAATTGTAAGCAATTCACTTTTAGATTTATTTTCTGACCAATTGATTCAGCTTCTGAAACAATAATGTTTATTGTAGATTTGTATTATTAACAATTTGGTCAAAATACTTGTTGGGAAAAACTACTAAGCGATAAGACTATGTTGTACGTTTTTGTACTCAATTAAGGAAATAATTTTTCAGCATTGATTTACCCAGTAAATGTTAGATACAGAAATTACATTTACAAAAGATGTAGCAATAAAGCATAAATATTTTTTTTTTTTTCAAAATATGTTGAAAAAAACATGTGCTTAAATATTGTTCAGTGTTTTTTTTTCTTTCCAAAATATACTGAACAAAACACATAACTCACGAAAATCATTCGGTTATTTTTATGTTCTTTTCATCCGATTCATTCCAAATTTTGCAAAATAATAAAATATATTTAATTACCAGCTCCGAAAGAAAAAATTTATCAAAGATGTTTCAACTTTCCATTGAAGCATTTATGCATAATAAAATTACTGTATTAAATATAATACTACAAAAAAAAAGATTTATTGGTATATAATAAATACGAATAATATAATAAAATACAAAAAATGGCATTTTCTCATTGAGCTCTTTCACAAATTAAGGCAGTGATATTTTTGAAAAAATGTTGATGTGATAAACATAGAGTGAAGATAAATTTCAATGATTGTTGAAATTATTTTAAGTATACATCAAAACAGTTATCCACATAATCCTTTGCCCTCCAGCATATTCTTGGTGCAATATAAAGGAAACTGTGTCGCTTTTAACAGAAAATTCGTTATCCCTGAACAGCCAGGACAACATGCTTCCAGAGGACACAACAGGACATACCATCCGCAAAAGAAATAGCCGACAGGATAACCGATGAAAATGAGGATGAAAAACCACATGATGGCAAACAAGCACTTGCACAGACACATTTTGACCTAAAAAACAACATAAAAAATAATCGGTGTAATTTTTCCTGAAAAACTTGCTGTTTTTACTTATACTTTTTAAAACAGTTTATAAAAGTAGAATGCAGGAAACATGTGGCCGCCCTAGCCCAGTGCTACGGACTCGCGATATACGATGATTTAGTCGAACCACGTGTTCGACCCTGCTTTCACTACGAACCCGTCTTGGCACCTAGTGGAACGTGCACGTTGAATCAATAGAGGCTCAAAGTCCTCACTCTGGTGAGACGTAGAAGTGGAGGACATATACTCAATCGTGAGCTTCTTCACCTGGGCATGGTTTAAAATTACGGGAAGTATAGGCTGTAGATGAAGGATCTTGGTTTAATCACAGAATTTAAAGTCTGAAATTAAATGGTTTAATCACAGAATTTAAAGTCTGAAATTAAATGGTTTAATCACAGAATT
>BMAW01105623.1:385556-425639 GCA_019974015.1 Nephila pilipes
AAAATGTTAATGTTGGATTACTCTACTGTATAAAAAAAAATGCGTAGATTTTTAAAAATGCGATGCCACTCATTAACATTATATCTTAACAAACCAGAAACAAAAGTACTGCCTTTAATTTCAACTTAATTCTAATGAGTGGCTTAAGTTAAATTTGTGAATCGGTAAATAATTGCAAGAGTCGTTTTTCAAGGGGATTGCAATTTAGAGCTTCTGCCATCCAAAATTCAATGAATGCAAAAAGGTCAAACATAATATTTAAGAGAAATAAATAAATTAAGTTTTTAGATAAGGGAGTTTATTAACCAAAATCAGGTCTGCTTAATTTCTAACATTCTTTAATACCCAGGACTGACTTTTTATTGATTTCACACACAAAAGCAACACTAAGCCTATAACGACGAATCTCGTAATTTCATATGATGAAAACGATACGTGAAATGGCACCTCACTCTTCAAGCATCTATACACTCCCTCAGGAGTTATTTGAGTCCGATAGATTGAACGTACGTCATCCTCACAACCCGACGCGTCTTTAGTGGCATCAAGACTCGAATCCATAACCCGACCTTAGTAACGACGCCACAATGATCTCGCGATTATTACCACTCAGCTACCGCGACCGCATGATATCCAAGACATCAATTATACTATTGCAATTTAGTTCCCATATAGGAATTCGTTGTATATTTTCCTTCGCTCCCATCAAGAAGAATCAGAGGTCCAGCTCTTTTTTTGATTCTGGGTCGTTAATATGTAAGAAATGTTAACATTATGAAATCTGTAGTTTTGGGGGTGATATTCAAGTGTTTGTTCTAAGTAAAATAAATGCTTTGAAATAGGAAAATTGTCTTGATTCTACGTCATATGTAACAAAATTCGAAATTCATCACAGGTTAAGAGAGTCGACGTATTAAAACATCTCCAATATTGTGTGTTAGAAATCAGCTCTTGCCTTTAAGTATTATTTTGTTTTGAGCATGAAATATCAGAGCATGTAGCGATATTTTAGTAAAAAATTATATACTTATATTTATTCCTTATAATATCGGACGAATACAAAAGCATAAATAGATACCCCCCCCCTTATAAAAAAGAGTCAAGATTTCTGCTATTTCATCATTTCACTTTATTTTTCTGAATTACTTTAATAATTTTCATACATTTAGTAATATCTATGTCTCTTTTTCTCTTTTCTCTGCACTCATTCCATCAGGTTGCGGTATCCTAGAGGTCGTGTTCGCGGTTAACTTTGTTTTCTTGAGTCCTGATGCCACTAAAGACCCTTCATGTAGCGGTTCTTTTACACATTAAATTTATTGAGGCTCAAAGGTTTCATAGAAACGATGTGAGGAAGTTTGAAGAGGGAGGATACCAGCTGAGGTGTCGACCTCATCGCTTAACATAGGTTCAAAATTACGAGGTCTGTCACTAATAGCCTCTGTAATAGGGTTTTCAAAACCTCCAGGGAGAAGACAGAAAAGTTTAGATGTTTATTACCTTCAAGAGTCAATTAAATCTGCATTATTAACGCAGGGAAAAAATTATTTGATCAAGTAAAATGTAAATAGCAAGATGTTAGTTTGAGAAACTAACACAAAATTGCATTTCAGAAATATAAATTTATTTAATTATATGTGAATGTTATTTTTGTTCAAACAATGCATAGAATGCAATTTTAATTTCAATATCGTAAGTTGAATTTTAATATTGTTTGTTTCGGAAAAATTGATTAGTAATATCCCTCGCACGCGCGTGAAAGATAGTTCTCGACATTAAGTTCTTAAGGAAAAGTATTTATTACTGAACATTTCCGTCTATTTTTGTGTTGTTGTTTTAATTCAGATTCTTCGATTGTTAAGAGGTGTAGAATCCGCGGTTAAAACATACTTCTTGAAACAAGATATTTAAAAAATGTAAGTATTTTTATGCCATAGAATAAGACAATGAACAATGCAGTCAAGAGTTTTATCTGAATCTATTAAGATTAGAATTCATTGAAATTTACGAATAGAGTAGTTGAGGATTTTGGATATAATCCAATTTGGCAAGGAAAAACGTAAAAACATTTAGGCGGATCTAGTAGAAATTACTTTATTTACAAGTGAATATACGTAACCTGTATAAGTATCTGGCAGATGTTTATAATCAGTTAAAAGAAGAGCTTTACTTAGAAAACTACTATTTTCCTTAAAAAATTAGATTTAAAGCTATTAGCATAGAATGTGTCATGGAAAGTCACGATTTCATTACATTTTTGTAACGGATATCACCACATTACATTCAGTCACCATGGATTGATTTCGTAATTTTAAAACATTTTAAATGAGAAGGATAACACCTGAACAGATACATAACTCTAAAAACATCCTCACCAAGCCATAGATGACTTTTCTACATCGAAAGAAAAAGGAGCATTTCGAATTTCTTTTGCGAAAAACACAATTTATTATGTTAATAAATAAAAGGGAAAAAAATAATGAAGCAATAAAACAAAAACTGAATACGAGTGAATTTGATAGAAAGAAAACAACTAAACGATTTAAATTAGACATTAAAAGAATGAAAAATCTAATGGGAAAAACGCATTTTTTTTTCAGACTAATTTGAAACTGTATTTTAAAAGAATGATAGGTATAATTAATTTGAGTGATTTTCAGAGAAATCCAATCGACCACCTCCATTTTATAAAATATTTTAATTTAATTTTTTATACTTTCTCATATACTGCAAAATGCTCTTAAAAAACCAGACTTCACTAATAATTATGGAAAAGATTTTAGCTGTTCAGAACGGCCGCGGAAACCGAGTGATCAAGTTTGCAAGCTGATGGCCGGGGTTGCTTCAATCCTTAGCAGTGGATTTAAGTCCTGCTGCTCGTGTAGTGGGGCTGATGCAAATTAAACCTCGAAGTTCCAAGTCTTCCCATTGGGATGCTGTGGAAATTAGGAGAAAGTAGCGCCGGTTGAAGCGTCGTCCTTGTCATGAGTTCAAAATTGTGATACTCGTCATCTAAAAATTTCAAGAAATACAAGAATTCGTAGAGAAATATAAATTTTTGTTTTGATGAAAATTTTTAACTGTGGGAAGTTTTATTAGTGATTATAAAAAATGATAAGATTTTAAATTTATAATAGAGTGCTTTAATTTATTTTATGCAGCAGGAACAAAATATGGTTTGAGGAAATACATATGAGTAGATATATTTTTGTCAATTCCAGAGTGGGCAAAATCTGTAGGCATCTGTGAATAATCAGTCCATTTTCAATTAAATTTCTTTATTGACTTGAAGTTAGCAATGCATTTTGGAGCTAAAGCAGAGAAGCACGTATTACATGGCAAGCGGGAGAAGCGAAGAAAGAGGCAAAAAAGAGAGACCAACGATCAACATTGGCTTTTATATTCCGAAACGGGAAAGTCGCGGAATTCTGCTGAGGCAGCAATTAGAAGATGCTTGGGATATTTGCAAACTACGAGCTACTTAGCTAAACGAAGGTGACAATCGCAGTTGAAAAACGCTGGAAAGTTAGTTTGAGGTTTTAAAATAGAGTATGATATAACAAGTACATATTATATCTTTTTTCAGTTGGAAATATTTCATTTACTTAAAGTAAATCATAGAACTCTAGTGGTATTCTAATAATTTTTAATCATTTCGTTTTTTTTAAAAGCCACAGTAAGACACAAAAGTTATGAATCATTTTAACCATTGTGTTGCTTTCATGCCAATGCTCACTAACCAAACATCATTAAGTAACCACCAGTTGAATAAGTTTTTTGCTTCTAAAAACTGGTGATTTGGATTGTAAATATTCTCATTGTGGAAAGAACCCTTAATTGTTGAAAGTCTTGCAAAAACAGTATTTTTTCCTCTTGCCAAGTTATTGCCGTGAAGTTTTCAACTGATTATTGCGTCTGTTGAGAACTTCACGGTTGTAGTAATAATCCTCGGTGTGCAGCTTTTGTTTTCACGTTTTAGAACCATATAAACTGATTACCTATTTTTTTAAATTTTATTGATTAATTAGATAATATTCGCATTTTGGCAAACACATACATATACTGAAGTACCAGAAAGAGTGGCACATCACGCTTAATATCATGAATGCTGACCCTCGCTTCCGAGCATGCAGAACTGTAACATGACCACGACATGACATGAGCATCACTCATATGTGAATATCTTCTAAAGGCAATTCAATCCGGGATTCTTGCAGGGCAGTCTGCATTTACTAGAGGAGCGAGGTAACAGCGATCTCTTTTGTGCAGCTCGTTGAACAATGATGAAAGCAATTCGTATTGAACAAATTTCATGACAGTGAATACAAAAATATAAAGACACACAAATCCCATATTGTGAAAAAATATTAGAAGTAATAAAGGCAGAAATGAACATGTTGACATCACTTATACATTCAACACGGAATAAGGTAACCACGTAGAAGTACCGATTATTCATAGATTTGAAGTTCTTAAACTTATTTTCACAATCAAACAACTGAGAACATCTTGGTTCAAATATCTTTCTTCGAGGAGTGATGTTCGTAAGTTCAGCGTTGTGGGTGGTGATTTCCGACCAGAAACTTGCCTGTCAAAAAGGTCCTTTAAATTTTCGATCGGGCTCAGGTCAAGAGACTTGGTTAACCAATACATCGGATGAATTCTTCACTCTGAAGAAATCGTTGACAATAGCAGCCCTGTGGGCTCATTCCCACAGGGCTGCCATTGTTCAATTAATAGGTAGTTGGGGCCAATAGCTCCCGAGAAAAGCCGAACATAAGGTTTGTAGATTTCGTTCTTGTAGCGCACAGCAGTTAACGAAGTACTCAGAAAGACGTGCAAACGTGTGCGGGCATTGATTACACATATTATACCCCCAAACGCCAGTAAACCACCGCTTCCAAAGGAGTCTCGTTCTTGCGATTTGTTGAGTGATACTCTGTTCCCAAATCCATGCAGATGAATTGATGGCAGTAGTCACTCGCGATTCATCTGAAAAGAAAACACAAGACCAGTCAACTGCCTGCATGAACAAGCCCTCCGTGATTTACCTTCTTTAGATAGATTCGGGAATAATGACCAAGAGGTACTAGTGATCTTTTTCTTTCCCAAGGGATTTTCAGTCTATGGTAAACACGGGTATCATACCCCAGGACACTCTAGTGATCCTTCTCTATTTTCAGCCCACCTTCTTTTCAATCAAATTTTATCTTTTTTTTCCCATTTTTTCAAATGTCTTGATCAGTTACTCCTTGTTTGGTGCAGCATAGCCAGATGAAGCTCTTACGTCACCACCACTCACACTCACACCCTCCATGCACGATGCTGTCTCCAAACGAGAAACCTGGTGAGTAGATGTTAGAGGTATACAAAACATAGTTCCCTGATGTAAATGAAAGCAGCGAGTCGCTGATAAATGGCTAACTTTGATACGCATGTCCCAGAATCAGCGAAGACAGTTGACTGGTAGTAAACGCCCTGAGCCGCTTCGTTGGTTTAACCAAATAGCAATTGTCTCTTGCTGTTGTGTGGCCGCGGTAGCCAAGTGGTCATGGTCACAGGTTCGCGACTAGTGGTTTTCGTCGAGACGTGGGTTCGAGTATTAATGCCACTAAAGATCCGTCGTGTAGCCGGAGTTATTTTAAATCTGCCAAGGCTCAAAGTCTTTCCATTGTCGTGGAAGTTAAGAGAGGGAAATGCCAGCTCAGGTGTCGTCCTCGTCTCTTGACCGAGGTTCAAAATTACGAGATCCTTCGCCAAAAATTCCTCATGTTGCTTCTAGTGCGACGTTAGTGAAACCAATCCAATCTCTTGTCGTTGTACACCTTGGTCGACCTTCCTTAGCTCTCTTTGACACGGTAGAGGTCTTATTCAATTGCTCCCACAACCACGATTTTAGTTTGGTTTGGTTTTATTAACGTCGCGCTAGAAGCAACACGATGGCTTTTGGCGACGGACCACATAATTTTGAAACTCGGTCAAGTGACGAGGACGACACCTGAGCTGGCACTCCCCTCTCCTAACTTCCACACCACACTAACGTGAGGACTCTGGGCTCCTATGGATTTAACATGCATCAGCCCCGGCTACACGGCGGGTCTTTAGTGACATCAAGGCTCGAGCCCACAACTCAAAGAAACTGCATCCGCAAGTCCGATGCTTAACCACTAGGCTACCGCAGCCCCTCCACAACCAAGATACCAATCTAGGGTGAATTTGCAACTCCTTTCCTACTTTAACTCGAGACTGTCCAGCTTTGAGGCGCCTTACTGTTCTGCTCGTTGAGTAGGGAAGACGTGTGTATCGCATGGGTAATGCAGTTTTTATGACACAGGCGACTTTTCGAGATGACGATTAATGTCAAGCGCACTTCCCACTGGGTTTGTACAGTTTACTTGATTTTCATATGATTTTTATCCCACTGTCCGGTACGCAAATTTATCTTCACGGAACAGTGACAATAAGTTATCGTCACTTTTAGAGTGAACAAGGAGGAAAATATTCCTTATGGTAAGTTATATATCAAGGTCATATATCGAGAATGAATGGGAAAATTGAAATATTTCCGCTTAAATATTCAAAAATAAATTTTGTTTGTATATGATACAAAATACAATAGTTAGTATGGTTAAATAATATAATGTTAGATAAATTTTGAGAAGAAATATCTATTACTACCATCACTAAAGAAATATACTGCGAACCTGGAGGAATTCTAATTATTAGAAAATAGACAATGGCTAAAAATAAGTTTGACATCCCTGCTCTATAGAAATTAAGGTCAACATTGCGGGCCCTAGATCTCATAATTTTGTATTTCAATTTGCTAACAAGCTTGTGAATCTCATTATTCTAACCTCCACTCTACAGCACTCTATGATCAAAATTGATTCAAATTGTAAATAAAACTCTGTAATCAGGACACAGTTCTGTCAAGACACAATTTTCATCCCCCTTTAGTGCTTTTGTGTAAAAACAGAGAAAGAAAGAAAACATACATAAATTAGTTTTTTCATCGCCCTTATTGAAAAATAACGATGAGTCACTACAAAGTCTTTCGCCGTCTACTTTGTACCTCTATGGGCGTACCTAGGAAGATATTTCTGGGAGGAGTATGAATTCATACATCTCAAGTCAATGAGTGAAATTACGGACTACAGCAATTATTTAATAATATTTCGACCTCTTCGGGTTCATCATATTGCTTATGGAGAGGTAAAGCTGAAAGTTGAATCATTCTCTTTCTGGACCAGAGCATAGCACTGGGAATTTCAACTAGCAACACGTATTTAAGAAAATGTTTGCCTCAGGAAACATTTAATTCTGGTTTTATTTTCTTTTAGATATGGTCTCTAATAAAGGAATTTCATTTTGGAACTGGTATTACTTTCTTATAGTTAAAATGCTTTTGTTTTTAAGTAAACTTAAAAGTCATCCTATAATGTAAAAAAAAAAAAAAAGAATTTTTTTTTTCGGCGCTTTTTATATTTTACTTTTTCTTCTTGACTCATATATATATATACACACTTGCTATTTCAGATTTTATTATTACTTATTATTTTCCTCCTTGCTTCACATTTTTCAATTTATCAATACAGATCGATCCTAAAATTAAACTTTATTTTCATTCTTTGTATTTTGTTATCTTTGGTAACTTAATAAGTACTAATGTGAAATAAGAGAAGTAATACGCATGGCATCAATAATCATGAGCGGTATTTTTCGGACCACAAAACACGCCTTTTGAAGTAAAAAATCGAAATTGGAGAAAAATTGGAAATAGGAGAGAGTCTTATGGTTCATAGGTAATCTTAAAATACGATAATCATAAACATTATTTTAAAATAAAAATAAAAGCTTTTTTTTTTCTAGGATTTCTAAAAATAATCATATATATGCATTAATCTTGGAATAATGTTATCCGGTTTAATCATATATATATATATATATATATATATATAATAAGTATAGGTGCAAGAATAGAAACACAAGAAAAATTTTAAAAACTATAAAGAAAACTACAAATAACTTTTTTAGATAACAGAACAAATGTAAGAAAAATAATACTTTTTTGGCTGTCAAAAATCTTGAACAAAAGAAAAGAAAAAAAATTACACAAAACATACAATTAAGAAAGTGGCCAATATGCCTGAAATAATCTAAACAGATAATAAAAGGCAAGAACATAAAATTCAGGGAAGCACAAACCAAGTCATGAAAAAAAAGGAAGATAAACCACAAAGAAATAAATAACCCTAAATTAGATAATAAGTGCAAATTAAATTGTAGCCAAATAATAAATGATTCTAAAACTAAAGATTTAAAATGAAATTTGAATAAATGAAAAAAAAAATCTCGACAAAAGCGAAATTTACAAGAATAATTAGCATTATTTTGTAACGTTCTGAGAAAAACTATTTGGTAAGTGAAAATACTTTTTTAAAATTGAAGTGTTTTTTTATCAGTCTTGTTTACTCTATGTTTTTTGCGTTCGGATATTTTGAGAGAAAAGAAAATTTTGTGACCTGCAAATTTTCTTGACAAGTTAATTTTTCTGTCATGGCCAATGAAATTTCTGTCTTTACTCTTTCAGATTAACTAATTTTGACCCACATAAATTGAAATAAAATGTAAAAGAGGTAATATATTAATCTGAATAGAGGGAACTTCTTAAGTATTTTCGTAATTCAATTTAAAATTTATTGAAAACAATGAAATTTATACTGCTAGGAATACAGATCACACACAGAATATAAAGGTTGCGCAAGCAATCTTGATAAAAATAAGAATGAATATGGAATATTATATTCAGCACAAAATTATTCCAAAAATTCTAGATCCAAAAGTCTAATTTAACCACACACGCACACACAATAAATAAATTCAGATACACTTCCATAAAAGTTCTGCTAATAATAACATTCTATTAGAGGTGTCTTTTACATTTATATATATATATATATATATATATATACAGGGTTGTCATAAAAAACTTTGCCGACATCTGCACTTCTAGAGTCTATTCCGCTCAACCGATCGTGATAAGATTTCAAATATAGTTATTTGGAGGTATGCGCTTAAGATTCGGTGAATGGCAACACAGTGGCACTCATGGTTACGATTATAGTAACAGAAACTCGAAATTTTCGAATAGCAACGCTTACTTTTTCCCGGAGCAAAATGTTCAGCGCTTGCGAAAACTTCAAATAGCGTTGAAACGAAATTTGTATTCCCCAAAACGTACGTGTTTTGCACATACAAAAACAATTCTTCAAGGCGAACGGAGGAATACTGCATATGACAGAGACAAGACACCAATCACTGATGACAACACATATCGGACAAAAGAATACATTGATTTAGATCAAACATTTTCCACGTGAGTGCCATCACAGGCAATTACGCATTGCATGCGGGAGACTGTGGACAACAATGCTGAATACAACGTGGTATGAGGGATGTTTGCAATCTCACACTTCAAAGAATCTTTTAAATCAGACAAAGTTTGTGGATTACCCATGTAAATTTTAGATTTGATACATCCCCAAAACCAGAAATCCATAGGAGTCAGATCGTGGAGGCCACGGAAGCGCAAATGGCGTGAGATGACGCGATCACCAAAATGCTGTTCTAGGACCCCGTGTACAGACTTCGTAAAATGTGGAGGTGCACCCTTTTGCATCCAAATCATGTCATTTAGTGCATTCCGATGAAGCAATTTTGGTTTTACATAATTTTGCAGCATGACTGTATAGCGAGATGCTGTTACAGAGCATGTTATAATGCCCATTGATGTTGCTTCGGGCAGAGAATAACTGTGCCTGTAATGCTGCACCACAATAACTTTGGAGTCAAATAAAGGTACTGGTACCATAGCGCGAGGATTGGTGTTTTCCCAGTGCACACAATTTTTGGTGTTCACGTTGCCATTTAAGTTGAAATGCTCCTCGTCAATCCATAGTATGCGAAGTGGCCAGTCGTTATCAGCATCATATTGTATTAGAAATTCATTTGCGAAGTCGAAGTCGAAGTTGTTGGTCCCCTGGCTGCAACATCTGGACTCGTTGATACCGGTATGGAAGTATGCAGAGTACAGAACGCGGTAGCTTTAGGACCATTGTTTTTGTTATATCCAACAAACGAGCTGTGCCTCTAGCGGTTTGCATGTGTCCTAAAGTCACTGTGTGATGCATTTCCTTAACAACGTCCTGAGAAACAGTTGGGCTTCTGGATCGCGGTTTATCACTAGTGCATCCCGTATCTCTTCGAATTTCTTTACTAAATCACGCAGACCTTGCGAAGTACATGGTCTACGTCTTTGGAAATGATTTTAGCGATAAACACGCAAAACTTCCGCAGCATTAATCCCATTTTGATGATACAGTTTTACCAATTCACCACGAAATTTCCCAGGCAGAGTCATTTCGACGGCATGTGCGAGCTCGCAACTATCAGTGTCTTCACTTTAGTTTTTCAGAACTGTTTTTTGTATGTGCGTAACACGTCTGTTTTCGGGAATATAAATTTCGTTCCAACGCTATTTAAGATTTTCGCATGCGCTGAACATTTTGTGACGGGAAAAAGTAGGCGTTGCCGTTCGAAGATTTCAAGTTTCTGTTACTATAACTGTAACCGTAAACCCCACTGTGTTGCCATTCACAAAATCTCGAGAGCATACATCCAAATAACTATTTTTGAGATCTAATCTCGATCGGTTAAAAGGAACAGACTCTAGAAGTGCAGATGTTGGCAAAGTTTTTTTTATGACCACCCTGTATATGTATATATATATCTGTGTGTGTATTAAATATTATCTAACTTCTTACTAACAAAAATAATTTTATAAACTTGTTAATAAGTAATATCAGAAAGCAACACACTTATACAGCAACTATTTTTTTAAAGTTTTAATAATTTTGTAAATTTTTGTTAATCTCAAATAATCTATATAAATTATTGTTAATCTCAAAACGAAATAATAAATTTTTAATTCCGGATATGATTTCAGAAATTTACTTTCTTTTGAAGTAAAAGAGTGAAAACTGAATAACCGGTCATATATATATTCAATGCCCCGAAGAATATTTTAGTAAAAAAAATTAAAAAGCTAAAATGGTCAGTTCTAATATTCTTCTTATGGTCAGAATGATAGAATGTTCAATAAATAGTCCAGGTTAAAAAAAAAAGCCTTATCATATTGAAAATGTTTCAGCAAGTGACACAAACTTTCAACATTACATCAGAAACATATATAACTCGTATAACACATGAAAAAATTCACAAATTATACTTTAATGGCAATTGCAAAGTTTAAGGTACAATAAACCTTAATTTAAGATCAGGAGGTACTGTAAAAAGAAAATTGTGACCAATTGGTATACTGAGCAGATGATTTGACAATTATAAAGTTATTTGCATAAAATAAATATCAAAGGTGAGAAAATTTTACTTATCACAAAATGAATTTGGAATTTTTACACGTAACATTTAATATCACAAGTAGTTTCTTTTGGAATAAATATTTACTTATTTAGACGTCTTTTTTATCCGAATGATTTAGAAATCGGATTTCTCTTTTAGACTGTATTCTCGACGTCAAAAATATCCACAAGCAATACATTCAGCATCAGGTTGTTTTATTCTCGTAGATTACACAAGATACAGTCTAGACTCAAAAATCTCAAACTGCTATTTTTTGAAGAAATATCTATAAGATCAAATTTTAGTACATTGAAGTAAAAAGCTTAGAATTTTGGCTGCCTCACTAATATTAACTAATATGTTTCCATTATTAATTGCGTTATGTAGAAAAAATAATTTTAAGTTAGTGTTTAGCAATTGTTTCCTTATTAATATATTTCTTAATTGTATTTCAGCTCAAAAAGTACTTCAACAAAATATATATTTAGTTATGTGTGAATGGCTTCAGTTTCATATCAAGTTCGTAAATAGCTATTTATCATATTTTCAACGCAAGAAAACAGCGACATTGTCGTTGACAAAAAACCATTGGAGTTAGACATATAACGGGCCCCTCTATCTTCAATAGCCTAGTACCTCATTTCAAATCTAAATCCAGGCCTGAATACATTCTGCATCAGAACTCAATGTGAAAATGTGCTTCATAATTGCTGATTTGCAATGTGAGCCATATTGGTCCGCCAGAATATTTCTTCATGGTAATAAATTATCATTTGCTGCGAATCCTCTACAAGATAAAAAAAAAAAATGTAAAATATATCTCATTTGGATTAAGTTATCCTTTACGGTTTGAATTTTACCCTATTTTAAATAAATTTTACTCCATTTTAATAGTGTCATATTTCTATTTTCATCATGAAAATAATGTTATTACACAACATAGTAATTTTTGTTAAAACAGTGTTAGAGAAGTAATGTTTTATGTGTTGCTTTGCATTTGTATTTACTACTTTTATAGTATAGAAAGGAATCAAAATAATTTGTCAGGACCAATTAATTTTGCTGCTATTTACAAAATAATGATTCGAAACTGTTAAGAACGAAAATTAAAAAAATAAATAGATTCGTGATATGCTCACATGGCAGTAAAAGCAACAGGTCTCTTCCTAAATTATGACTTGAATATACAATAGCTTAACAACAAGAAGTAAAGTTATTATGCGTATCAATATATGTGATATTTTTATAAAAGACATGATTTTTTTTTCTTTTTTGAGATTTTCCTTTGTATCACATGGAACGGAAACTGAAGATAAAATAATCTGCTCCCCCCCCCCCCCACTTCATATGATAATATTACAGTCACTTGAATTTATTTGTCACATTCCAAGAATTTTCTGATAAAGGCTGATAATTGATTTCTGTTTCTTAATGGAAATGGTGTCACGGAAATTTCTTGCAAAAAAATGACATTGAACGCAATTAACTTTATCAGTTAGTAGCATAATAACTAAGTGACTAAAATTGATGATGAAATTCTACATTCAAACACGTGTTACATTGAAAGTATACCAAAAGCAGTATCATTTTGGATATTTTCTTCAACAAATCAATGTTCAAAAAAAAAAAAAAAAAAAAAAAAAATCATATCTCCCCACAGCGAAATGTGAGCATTATATATATATATACTTTAGATGCAAATGACGCTGCACAGAATGATCTGAATTTGTATAAAATGCGATATTTTAATAAAAGATTAAATAATGTGATTTTACAGAAGTAGAAAAAATACTGTGCAACATGTTTCAATAAATGTAGGATCTGCGTAAAACAAAACAAAACGATACTACTCTATCTACTTTCTTTCATTGTCAATTATATTATTGTAGCTGTATTGAAAGTTTTTACATTTTTAGCGCAATATATTTTAAAATATCTTACATTTGAATATTAATTTAAAGGGAGCGTGTAATAGGTAAGCAAAATTATAAAATCGTATAAAAGCAGCAGTTAGAATAAAAATATAGAGAAGAGGTTAAATGTCAGTACGAGTACTTTCCATCATGTAAGAGGTTGTTGTAGCCAATTGGCCATGGTCACGAGCTCGTGGTCGGTGTTCTTTCAATCGAGTCTTCATGCCTCTATGTAGAGGAAATATGTATGTTAAATCTGTGGAAACTCTAAGTACCTTCGTTAACGTGGAGTAAAAGTTTAGAGAGGGGGTATCACCTCAGGTGCTGTACTCGTAACTTGACTATAACGTTCAAGTTTAGTTTAATTTTTTTTTATTAACGTCGCACTAGAAGCAACATGAGGGCTATTGGCAACGGACCACATAATTTTGAACCACTGTCAAGTGACGAGGATGACACCTGAGCTGGCACTCCCCTCTCCTAACTTCCACACCCCACTAACGTGAGGACTTTGGGCCCCAATGGATTTAGCATGCATCAGCCCTGACTACACGGCGGGTCTTTAGCGGCCAAGGCTCGAACCGGCGACTGAACGAAAACCGCCGGCCACGAATTCGAAACCATGACCACTAGGCTACGGCGGCCACACTATAAGGTTCAAATTGCGAGGCCCGTCGGGAATAGCCCTCAAGTTGCTTCTAAGTGCGGCATTTATAAACAATCAATTCCGACAGCAAAATAATAATTTGAATGCAAACGAATAAATTTAATTTTTTTAAGAAAATTTCGGCAGGAAATGATTATATACATGTAGTAAGTAATATTTATAAATAGTGTACCATAATTGATTGTTTATTAACCTTCACTTAGAAGCAACACGAGGGCTATTGGGGACATGAACTGACTGAGATCCGCTCCTAGTAGCCCTCTTCCACTTGACTTAGATCAGTCAAGTAAACGAGGACTACACCTGAACTAGCACCTCCCTCTTCAACCTTCCACACCACATCAATGGAGGACTTGAAGCTTCGACAGATTTAATGCGCATCATCCCCTCTACTCGGCGGATCTTTTGCGGCATCAGGACTCAAATCCAAGATTCGACGGAAACAATGCCATTCGCTAGTTCACATGATCACTAGGCTACCACGGCCTCAATGAACGTAACCAAGATACGGTTCTTTTAAAATAATTTTCTACATGTATACATTGAAATGCAAAGAGTATTAGTGATGTTTTTCTCCAACGTCTAATGAAACATACTGATTGATAGATTTTAAATATTGTTTAAAATTAAATATTGAGTACAATTTTACCTTTACTTATTCGGTTTTAATTCGAGGAGGAATTTAAAAATATGCTTGGTGAATATTTTCATTTTAGTTAAAACAAAAACGCACAGAAGTAACAAAAGGAAACAAAATGTAAAATTTAGATGATAGTTCTTTGCTGTAAAGGTTTTTCAGAAGATCCTCTTAATGTATTTATCAATGTAAATATGCTAAACAATAAATGTTATCTCATGAAAGAAAAAAATGAGAATGACTAAGCACGAATGAGGGAGGGTGGGAATGAATATGGATCCAAGTTCATCACGTGCAATAACATTCTAAGGTGACAAGATATTGATATGAGAGTGATTGCAGAGTTAAATGGTGGAAGATATAGCTATGCTGCATCAAACAAGGTGAAACTGCGATCTAGACATTTGAGAAAACGGTAAAGAAAAAAGGTTGCAAAATAAAGATCGCTAGGATGTGTCCGGGGCGCGACACTCGCGTTTTCTATTGATAATAAACCCCAATGGGAAAGAAAAAGATCACTAGAGTGTCTCAATTCCCACACCTACCAAAAGAAAGTAAGCCCTTGAGGGGCAAAGATATTGATAAATAAATGTACACTCATAAGCAGGATCTGTATAATACTGACCTTAAAAATTGTGAAGTCTGATCTATAGTTTAATTAACCTTTAGAACTCGGCCGATTCTAAGTCAAAATATCCTTCCCAGTCGGCGCTTTTAAGATTGAGGAAAATTTTTCTTTCCCCCACTGTTAAGTTCGAGTTCACGACATGTGGTAAGGTTAGTTTTCTAGTTACAAAGGGGAGATAGTAAGGGTTACTGATTTTTAGTCAGTAATCATTGACGAGAAAGAAAGATCCTAATATTTGGCGCCGTATCATATCATAATGATTTTTTCTGAATTCCTGGTTCCCATTATTAATTGAGTGACTTACAAACTTTCAAATGCATATTTATCATAACTTACAGTCGTGTATTGGTAAATTAACATTTTCAAACAAAACAAATAACAAAGAAAGCGACAGCTATACCATACTACTAAGATATTTTCTGGAATAATTTATTCGGTGCTTGCTTATATATATACAATATATACGAGGCATGTTTTTTAAGTAAGTACCGTTTTGCGATTCCGCCGCCGCAGCGCTCCGGTCGGCGTTCCGCGCATGCTCGCTGGTTACCTACATCTCTTGTCTACGCACTGACGCCATTACAATCTGATTCTTCATTGTATACGTTGTTTACTGAGTGTTTAAGATGCCTCCGACAATCGTGAGTCCCGCTGATTGTGAAGTACGGGCTGTTATACGATTTCTTAGTGCTAAAGGCGTAAAACCGATCGATATTCATCGTGAGATCTGTGAAGTTTACGGACAAAACATTATGAGTGATGGAATGGTAAGGAAATGGGTGAGAGCATTTAAAGATGGCCGCACAAATGTGCATGATGAAGAACGGAGTGGGCGTCCTTCGGTCGTTAATGAAGATTTGGTGCAGAAAGTGGACGAAAAGGTGAGAGAAAACAGACGCTTTACAATTTCATCATTGTCCGACTGCTTTCCTCAATGTTCTCGTAGTGTTTTGTATCGCATTGTGACCGAGAACTTGAATTACCGGAAATTGTGTTCACGTTGGGTTCCAAAAATGTTGACGGATTTGTACAAAACCCAACGTTTAGGCAGTGCATTGACTTTCCTTGAGCGGTACCGCAATGAAGGTGAAGATTTTTTAGACCAAATTGTTACTGGTGACGAAACATGGGTGGCCTACGTCACACCAGGATCGAAACAACAATCCATGGAATGGCGACATTCATCATCACCCAAAGAGTGAAGTTTAAGCAAACAATTTCTGCCCGGAAAATCATGTGCACAGTTTTTTGGGACAGAAAAGAAATATTGCTAGTGGAGTTTCTGCCTCGTAATGAGACAATCAATGCAGCGTCTTATTGTGAGACATTGAACAATCTGCGTCGTGCAATCCAGAACAAAAGACGTAGCAAGTTGAGTAAGGGTATCGTTTTGCTGCATGACAATGCCCGTCCACATGTGGCTAATCGGACCAAAGATCTCATCAAATCTTTTAAATGGGAAACTCTAAATCATCCTCCATACAGCCCTGATCTAGCGCCCAGCGACTACCATTTGTTCCTGCACTTGAAGAAACACCTGGGCGGTCAGCGTCTTCAAGACGATAACGAAGTCAAAACATTTGTGATACAGTGTTTAACAAGTCAGGCGGCAGAATTTTATGAGGAGGGTATTCAAAAACTGGTGCCACGTTATGACAAGTGCCTCAATATTCACGGAAATTATGTAGAAAAGTAGATTAAGGTACAGGCTTTCATGTAAAAATAAAATTATTGCGATATCTTTGCACGTCTTTTTTTAATTTCAAAACGGTACTTACTTAAAAAACATGCCTCGTACATATAGGTGTGTAATCACATCGCTTAGTGTGCAGACTTTATCTGTGGTCATATTGCAACTTACCTACTTAATTGCAATATTGAACCCATGTAATTAAAGTAATGCCTCATGTTTTCAAAATTATTCGACGAAATATAAAAAAGAAGGAAAAAGTTAAGAACAATACTTTGAACATTATTATTAAACATTTTATTTTTTAAATTAACATCCTTTTAATGCACAATTATTCAATATACTCCAAATATTTTGATTTGACATTTTAATAACATCTCATTTTGAAACAATAGGAAGGTTACTGGTGACGGACTTCATAAATTTTAACGAGGGTCAAGCAATGAGGGCAACACCCACTCACCAAACTTCCACACCACACCAACATCAGGATTTAGAAACTAGACAGGCTTAACAACCGGTTTCGATTGAACAAGATTCGAACTCACAACTCAATCCTGGCTACGAGTTTGCGACCTCACTCGTCAGCTACCGTGGCCCTTTTGTGATTAAATATTATCAAAAGTGAGATTTAAAAAATAATTTTTAACTTAATTGAACACGTTTCAAAGCTGCTGAGTAAATCTTAAGTACGTCAAATTAAGGCAAAACCTTCAGTTAATTCATGCATTCTATTGAAAATATTATGAAACACTTTTTTATATCAAATATTTCTATGAATCTTTAATCTTAAAGAAAAAAAAATATTATTATTATTTTTTTTTTTGTTTTTAAATGAAACTTATATCTTAAATTGAAAAGTTCTTGTAACAATGCTTTTGAAATGTCTGTTTTAAAAATGTAAAGTGAATTCTAATTTTTAAAATTTTTGGCTCTTAAAAGAACCTTTTTTGTTTATTTTTCTTTTTATTAAAAATGTATCAGTTTTAATCTTTTTTATTCTAGTCTTTTGTTTTTCATTGGTTTATTTGATAAGAGATTTTTAATTAAATTGTATGTTATTCTTCGAAACAGTTTGGTAAATACAAAGAGCCACATTGCATGCCTTATAGATAATAGTAGTTCTTTTTTTTTTTGTACATTCTTTTCCACACAATATGTGAAATTTCTTCTTTTCTTTTCGTCAATTGGCCTAAGAGAAAATTTATTATCATTTGTCTGCATTTTTTTATTACTGAAGGCTCTGCAATTTTATGATTTAATTTTCATATCAGAGATGTTATTAAATTCATTCTAAAATCTTTTAAACAGAGTTTTTAACTTAGTTTGGCACGACTTGAATATCAGAAACACAACAATATCGATGAGGCTAAAGAATAATTTTTTGTCAATTTCCTAGTTTGCTTACCAAAAGTATAGGTGGATGCCCTGCGGTCTCCTAAATCAACATATTCCACGTGTTTGTGGTAATCTGCCACAATTTTTTGCATCGAAGTGGTTAATTTTTCTTTTTCTCATTCAGCAAAGTCACCATAAGATTTTTTTGGGTGTTTATCAACAAAATTTTCTTCATCTAAATCTTTCCTCAAATTCTCAATTTCTATTTCTGCGAGCAATTTCAGATTCATTTTAAAAATTCGAAGAAAGAACAAGAGAAAAGAAAATTTTATCTATCATAGACTGCATAAAGTCACCTAATTGAGTATTTTTTTCGAATTTGGTTGTTTCTAAAGGTTGCCAATGATAAGGAATTCGCACACAACTGATAACGTTGGCGAAAAATATCCCCACCCAATTACGGACAATAGAAGCAAAGTTGTAAAAAGGGCAAGGGAAAGTTGTAAAAGGATCTGCTGGAAAAAAAGGGGGAAAGAACTGTCTATAGATAGCTTGGTACAGACGTCGTACCAGAGCCGAAGCGAGAGACAAAAAAATTTTTGGTACGACATATGTACCGCCGATGTTTAAATGTTAAGAACTTGAAGAAAAAATAGAATGTCATATGCAAACAAATTAATTAATAACATATATTAGTTCTTCACTAAATTAACAATTCTCCTAAATAGATCTGATAAATGCAACAAATTGTAAATATTTTCAAAAAGAATCTTGAATGCAAACGATTGCCAAGAGAATAAAACTGAATTACAATTCATTCTGAAGTTAATGATCCATGAAAAAAGCTTAAAAATATCCTGAAAGAGCTTTTCTTCAATTTGATGTGTAGTTTATCTTTCTACATGGTTTGTCCAGAAGCAATAACTATTTAAAACTCCCACATTATTTGATAAATACACTGTATTAAACAGAAATTGAAATACATTAAAAAGATTACATTTCAAAGCTTTAAATTTTTAGAAGATAATTAGGTCGAATAATTGACAGTCAAATCTTGTTTTATATCACACAAAATAAAATTTATTTACAATATTTAGTACAAATAAAAACTTCATTCAGACAACTGATCCATTACAGAATCTGTATTCAAACTACGAGATGATACAGTGGTTATATCACTCAGGGACGGTATTGATGCATCTGAAAGATTTTCCTTTGGACGTTCTTCAATATGTAATGATTGTAGCTTTTTCAAGGTGTGCTTACTTTTGGAAGATTTTGATTTGGAGCTATAAGCGATACTTTTTTGGGAAGCATCAGACAGTTTTTCATCTAGAGCAGCAACACTTTCTACGGGTACTTCAATTACTTTTGAAGATTTTGCTATGGAGCTATGAGCAATACTTTTTTGTGAAGCATCAGACAGTTTTTCATCTAGTGAAACAACACTTTCCACAGGTTCTTCATTTACTTTTGAAGACTCACTTATATTATCAGAATTTTTCATGTCATTCTTATGTTTTGGAGAGCTATAAACCTCACTTAATGTTAGTGACTGAACATCTTTATCGGTTGATGCATCACTCACTGATTCCAAGTAACTATAACTATCTCCTTTTCCAGAAGAGACAGCACTTTTAACTACTTTCTTGCTGTTGTAACTACTTACTGATGAAACAGGCTCAGAGACATCTGATTTAGCAGACGAATTATGAGATTCAACAGATTCTTTTTTAATGGCTTTCCTATTAGAATGGGTCTTAGTTTTAGGATGGCTTTTATTACTAGATAATTTTTCTACAGATATCTTTGAAGATTTCAGTGTTACATCTGAATCCGATGAAAGAATTTTTTCTGAATGCAATGATATATCAGATATATGAGGAGCATGAACTTGATGTTTATAAATTTCTGATTTTTCAACTGAGAAATTTTTATTGTCTTGAATAGATTCATCTGAAATATTCTTTCTGGGCAAAGATTTATATTCACTGCTAATATTAGATTCATGTGCACTTTGTTCATGACTAGTAGATGTATTGTCAGACATAATATGACTGGTATAAGAAGATACTGAAGCATTCTCCTTTAAGCGAATTTTTTCACTATCAGTTTTATGAGATGCAGAAGGAGACTTTTGTTCATCAGACGTGATATCAGTTGCAGGAGTTTGAGAATGAACACTTTTCTTTCTTGATAAACTTTGTTCTCTGACAACTGTAGGTTTACTTTTAGTTATATTTTTCAGTGTTTTATGCCCTGATTCCCTCAAAAATGTCTCTATATGATTTATATAGTCATCAGATACATGTCTTTCAGGTTTTTGTATTTCTCTATAATTTGTTTCATGAAAAGCTCTACTTGAATTATAATTTCTGCTGTAATTATCACATACATCTTTATACACTTTCATCACTTTTGTTTGCATTCCTGAAAATTGTTTAGTGGAACTTTGTCCTAACATATATTTGATGTTTGCCGCATTTTGATCATGAAAGTTTTGGAAGTCTCTAGTAATTTTACTTTGAGATGACAAGGATTCGTGCTTTCTATGTGAGCGATATTGTTCTAATGGAATATGTTTCTCCATTATAGAGCTATGCAATGATATCAAATCATTCGTTTTACTAGTTGAAGGCTTGTTTTCATTCAGATGTGCACTTTTTTTCAAGATCTCAGTGATAACTTGTTTTACAGAAATATCAGTCTTTCCATCTACTTCAAGCATTTCTAAGCATTCCCACAACCTAAAACAATGTAAGAATACTGTTGAAATAATTATCATACTATTCTAAAATTTACAACAAGTTATTTAAAATATAAAGTAAAAGGATTAGTTTAACATGCACATTATTTCTGTATTTTTTAAAAACATGGCTAGCATTTACTTTTCTTTCTCTCTTATATGATCGCTAATTCCACTTTATAGAAGAACTCTTTAAAAAAAAAAAAAAAATCAAAGATTTTTTATCAACAATTTAAACTTACATTTGCTTATTTTCAAAAGTGTAATTTCTAATTTGTACAAAAATTAAAGTATCTCTAAAAATATTAATCCATTAACAAATTACACTCTTCCTCACCTTTAAAAAACACTTTTTACTTAAGATACTTTCACTAACACATTATTAAATTATTAATATATTAAGATTTCAGCAATGTACTCCCTTCTGATTCAAAATTTTGGTTGAATTCCTTTTTCAGCTTTGAAATTATACCCTTGCTTCCAATTTATGTTTACATATTAAATTCAACATTTTATGTATGATTACTCATGTAATATATTTCTTATACTATCATTTGAAGGATGTATTTTCAAAGTTTTATAGAAGTAGTTTTTAAAATTAAGTTTTCAATTCTTCTTGGCCTGTAATTTTCCTGTTAAATTTAAGAAATACCCCACCACCACTGAAGAAAGAGAACCATGCTACTAATATTTTACAATAAATATTTTTAAAAATAAAGTAATAAATATCTAAAATAAAAATTTTATAATGCTTCAACAAAAAAGAAAATATTAAATAAATCATAAACTTAGAAAACAGTCATTATTATTTTCCAATTCAACTAAAATCTAAATTACTTTATTTAATGTTACTTTCCTTTGTCAATAACTTTCAAGTTTTTACAAAAGAAAACTGATATAACAGTTTAAATTCTGATTGAATGAATTATGCCAATAGAAAAGCATAATAAAGAATGATTTTTGGATTTCATTAAAAGATTTGATACAAAACAATGCTATTATTTAAACATGTTCATCGCTGCAATAAAGAGGAAATATATTTCAGAGGTAAATGGTTTTTCTAGTTAAGCATCATGATCAAATAATTGCAAATTTTTAAAATAGATTTTGCGAAGATCAAAATTAATTCATATCACAGAAAAATGAAGGCTTACATAACAATTACAATTTTTTCACATCTATATAACACCTTGGTATCATGGCAAGGGGGATTGAACACAAAACACTACACATACACATTAATGAATTTACTTTAAACTATGCAAGTGTTAAGCATCTGATGAGTAGTTTGTTGAATAATCAAATAATTAGTACATTTAAGAAATTTTTGAAAATATACATCTAAATCGTTGCAATGCTTAGAAAATTTTTCAAAATGTAAGTGATAATATATTATATGCATGTCTGCAACCTCATCAAGATTTTTTTTTTTGAAAATTAGCAATACTTAATTTCAAAGTAAATGATATTACTGATTATTAGAATTTTTTCATGCTTAGCAATAACATCCTTTAAAACAGATTTAGCTAACAATCTGCTTCTCAAAAATATTCATTTGGGTGCATGAATAATGAATAAAAAGGTGTAAATGAATAACAGAAAAAAAGGTATGAAGGTACTTGTTTCAGAGCTACAAATAAGCAAATGATTTTAAAATACACTATACCCATATTTTTTCATAGCTTCCAAAAACTTCTTAAATTTTTCAAATGTGTTCTTCACTTCTATAAACGTCTCTTGGTCCATAAGAATATAATCATCCAAAACAGCCATCTTATCTAATTCTTTACGAAGTAAGCTATTTTCCATTTTGTACTAGAATGAAAAGTTTATTATTTAATAATTTCAAACTGTATATTTATAACAATTTAATATCTTTTTCATCAGAATAGTTTTTCAAATATATTTTCTTTCTTCAACAAATAATCAACAAAACTTTCTAGAAGTTTGTGATTTAATCAAAACATGTTTGAAAAAATAGACTTTTTGCTTTTTAGACTTTGTGTTAAACTCATTATATATAAAGCTATTTAACTCTTCCACAAATTAGATTTAATACAACCCCAAGTAATAAATGAATCCAAAATAAATATGGAAAAGAAATTTTAAAAAATTCATTTAACTACAGATTTTTTGAATGAACTAAGGAAATAAACTTATGAAAAAAGAAGAAAAATTATACTAAAATTTTAAGAAAAGACAATAAGAGATTCAAGGATGAAAATTTCGATATCTTAATCATCAAAAAGCAATTTAAAAGAAAAATTTCAACTGGGGAATAGAGAAATAATTCAGCAGCAAAGTATGCATCAATAAAATTAAGCAATGAAAAAAAAGTAAAATGACAAGAACTTAAACACATTTAGTAATAACAGTATTTTCCCTCAGTTTCTTCTTTGATTAAAACATAGCAAATCATGTACACTATCTTTAAGCGATTAGGTAGGGATAAATTCCAACTAAATATTTCTTACAGGACATTAGTTTTTCATCATAAATACATATCTTTATTAAAAACCACTCTTTATTCTGTAATTATCAATTGTTATAATTTAAACTGCTTTATTTGATTTGATGAAAACATTTCACATTGTGTTTGGCACAACATGTTACAAGAGGACTTGGTACCATCAACTATTCACAACCAACCATTCTCTATACATTAGATATAATATAAAGTAGTTTAATTTTGAAACAAAATAAGATTTTAACTATCTTCCTTTTCTTGGTAGTGGTAAATCCTACAAATATGATAAACATAAGACCCTTGCCTAGTGTTAGTGTATAAAATATTTCACATATTCAAGCAATAATTTGTTTGCACAGCTTGTTTTGTACTTTTTCTTTTATATTAGCATATATAATCACTTAACGCTGAATGATTAAGGATGATTAAGTTAAAAAAAATGCAGCCTTTTAATGCTTGTTTCTTTGTATGTTTTGATATTCTCTCGATCCCTTTGAGCAAAACAACTATGACTGATGTAATCACTTGTTAGTTCCCTATGAAGTAACTGTAGTAATATACCAACTGCATCACACAAAGAAATTTTGATAATTCATTCCCTCAGAAGAGAGAATGAAAATCAATTTACAATCCACTTGCTTTAATATGCCCCTGTATTACATATCTTGCTAACCATAACCATGGTATGTGCCTTTTATTACTTACTGCAAATACTGTACTTTTAATTTATTTTGCTTATTTTTATTTCGACAAGTCTAATGAAAGAATTAAAATCAGAATTCTGCTGAAAAGCATTATAACAGTTTTCTTTTCAGAATCATTCAAAAGAATTTGATATGTAATATTGAATGAGAGAGAGGGAGAATTTATTTTTTAAAATCAATTTAAAACACGCTGTTCACAACACAAATTTTTATTTCTGATTTTCTAAGACAAACACCTATATATTCCACATAATAATACATAAAATGCTTCACTACTTTTTTAGGCTTTACTATTAAATTTTCAATTTTTGTAATGTAGGCTAAAATCATTTATCAATTTTGTTTTCCTCATCTCATGCATATCTAAATTTGCATTTGAAGCAGAATCACTATTTGCCACTGTTCCTTACATCAAAATAAAGAAGATGGATATAAAGAAAAATTGATAATACATATTAAGATCAAATATTTATAAATCATTCTAATGTTCTATCAAATAAGAAATAAAAATTAATAAATGTTGACAAGAATAACAATTTAATTGAAATAATATAGTTTCAAACTCTTCATTTATTTGCACATGGATCAAATTTATTTATTTGATACATTAATTCACTAATACACAAACAATTAACATTAGCTACATTTTAAAATTTTACAAGCACACTCTAAAATTGATTTCTTTTAATGAGTCCTGATGATTCTCCAAATTTTTATTTAGGAAACATGGTCCTAATAAGGTGATAACAGAATCTACTTACACAATGAATAATAATAAAATGGAACAGTGTGATTTCCCAACTTAATGAATTATTAAAAATAGGGAAATCTGTACTCAAAAGTAAAACAATTGAAAGTAAATATGAAAATTTGTTTGAAAAATAGAATATGAAATTAATCAAAATGATTTACAATAATACCTTTTTGACTAAGTGTTTCAATGATTTTTGCATTCTTATTTCATGTGATAAAACCTTTTGCATCTCAATCATTTCATCAGAAAGTTCACTAGTTGTTTGAGTATTAGCATCTTTTACTTTAGGCTTCTTAATTTGCAAAGTAGTTTTAACATGATTCTTTAGGCTAAAAAATTAACACAATTTAATATAAAATATGACCAAAAAAAAAAAAAGGAACAATTTCCCTATATTCTCACCTTAATTGTGAACAAATAACGGTTAGAAAAATATATTAAAAAAATCTAAAGTTATCCTAACCCAAAAATTATTTACAAAGAAAAATAACACAGTTTAATAAAAATACATCAAAGTTTTTTAAAAAAAGTTCAAAAGTAATGACAATTTGATTCATGTAAAATATTGTAAGGATAGTCAAAAAATTTTTTTAAAAAGAATACTTGATTTAATTTAGCTTTCTTTAAAATAATGTGTAATAAAACTTTTTTACAAATAACTCACAAAAAAATAGTAAAAATTGTTTTTCATAACAAAAATATTTACATCAAATACATAGAAGTCATAATAATATGCATGATTATATTATGTATAAAAATCAATAAATACTAAATATTTAAAAAAGTTTAAGTTTACGGCACAAGGGCCAAATCTGGATATGTTGTGCCTAACACTGTGTGTCTGTGATCCAGACAGAATAAAAAGGTAAAAATTGACTGACAAGAAAGGTTGAAAATAGAAAAGGATCTCTATGATATCCTGGGGGCAAGTCACCCATGTTTACCAAAAGACAATAAACCCTACAGGAAAGAAAAATACTTCTAAGGATCTTGAGGTCATAATTCCTGTTCTTATTTTTGAAAGTATAAGCCCATGAAAAGCTAAATGGATAAAAAGAATTCTTAAAAACATTGAAAATAATTCAAATTGAAAAATAGAAGCTTTGTCATATACAGAAAAGGAAAATAATTTAAAGCAGAAGTTTAGAAAATTTCAAAATAATTAAATCGATTACAAACCACAAAGCTAATTATTAAGCTTTGTACAGGAAAATTGTCTTAAAATAATTTTTTTTTTAATAAATAAGAAGAAATCAAATAAATACAAATTTTAGGAGTTCATGGTTTGTTTTGCTTTATAAAAAAAAAAAAATTTAAGATATGAATGACAGATTTGGGGTAAATTTAAATTCAGAAACAATCATATATATTAAGAAGAAAAAAAAACTTTATTTATTTCAACATTTAATAAACATCAAACAAATTGTTAAAAACTAAAGTACTTTTTCTATATTTAATACTGAGAAAAAAAAATGCACATAATGAATGTTGTGTGTTTGAGTACCTTAAATTCTTTCCAAATTTAGGTGGAGATAAACGCTTTACAGACTGAAATATAAAAATACAAATTCAATGTTACAAACTTTGTAATACTTTTGCATAAAAAAAATGCAGATAAAAACAAAACATTTTCCATCTGGGAAAGGAATTTTGCTTTTCACAAAATAATATACAGTAGTACCTCTTGGCACCTATATATAAAGAAAAATTCTGTTGGTCCCATTCCTTTTGAAAATAGTATATGTATTTACCTCTTATTAAAGGACACTTCGATTTAAGGTGGTCATCGAGTGGATGCCCCTTATTTTATTGGGAGGTACTACTGTATTTCAAACGATAATGTAAATTTTGTAGTGAGAATATTAAAATAAGCCTCAGTTTGAAAATTAATGTTTTTAAATGATAAATTGCAGTAATTAATTATTTCCATCATTTATTTTAGACAATATAAAGTTAAAAATTTATGTTCCTGAAAGTTCGTGAAAAGTAATTTCTCTTTTAAATGAAACGTTTTTACATATTTTTAAATAACATAAATTTTTACAACATAGAAAATTAAATTTTTTATACATTACTAAGAATGATAGTAAAAATTATAACTTATTGTTAAATAAAAGTTAATAAATATTCTGTAGAAGTATAATTTATATGATTAGTTTAAAATATTGACCTGCTTAAAATCTAAAAGTATCTAATTTAAAAAGCAATTTTTTAAATGATTTTCGAGAATTTTTAAAAAATATTTGAGAGTTACATAATAGTGAGGTTATAATGAATGATATAATTATTCAAATAAACCCTTTTATAATCATAAACAATTGTATCTCCCCCCCCTTTTTCTAATACAGTTTGATCAGTAAAATCTCCATGTACATTTTAGAAAATCATCATTTCTGAAATGAAGCACCATAGAAGGTAAAAATGAGATAAAAATTTAATAACATTAATGAATCCAGAATTACAATTAAATAATAATTACCTTCACTTTCATAACTTTACATCTTATAATCTTTTTGCTTTTTGATTCCCACAAGTCACCTAACTGATACTGGAAAGAAAAGAAAGTGAAATTCATAAGCATAAAATTAAATATTATACCCAATATATATATATATATATGCATGTAATGATTTCATTTAAATATAATTTAATTTCATAATTATCTCTATTCTTTAACTCACAGTAAAGAGTTCATTCTTGTTTTATGGATCATATCTTTTAATATATGCTATCACACTCTATTAAAATCTGCAATGTTAGCTTTTCACTGATTCAGATTTGTAGGGATAATCCCTCTCAACTTTATGTCTGTAACTAAAGTCCCTGAACATCCCTTCATCCAATATATATGTGCATGTAATATAATTTAAAGAAATCCCTGTATGTAAGTTCTAAGCATGATAAATTTCTCTTTCACTTTGGCCATGAAGACAGAAACTGTGCCCGATGGTCTCCTCAAATGTGTAGCTTGAATCTAATGAAGCCTCTCTCTCATTCAACAGCAATAAATAGATTTTAGGAGGCTAATTCGTCTTCTTATTCCAGCCATGACTACTAAAGTCGTTTTTACTTATCCATTAAACATATTATACATAATATATATTCATATACACACAGTATTATTTATATTGTGTGTGTATGTATGTATATATACATAATATTTATATATACAATAGTACTTCTTGTAAGAGACACCTCTATTTAAGGGACAAAATGCCTGGTCTGGTAGATATCCCATATTAGAAGATACTACTATGTGTGGTAAATCATTTTACCATCTTTTTTATTTCAATTTCTCAATGCAAAACCTTTTCTTCCACTTTTAAATATACTGATTTTCTCCTTGGAGTAGTGCATGAGTCACAAGCCCTTCTCTTTTCTCTGCTATCACTTGTTGTACAAGCCACGAAAACACAGGAGTTTTCTTCCATTATGGCTTTGAAGTATGATTGCATACAAGTTCTAGAACATTTAAATACAATCAAATATTCATTACTTTGAATGACAGCATTCTTTTACAAGATATAGACACCAAATATAACATCACCAGTAGTGCATCACATGTTGACAAGGATATAACAACATTAGTCAAATTGTTATATATATGTATATATATAATTTAATATTATTTCTTCAAAAATCATTCACCTTCTTATAACAAAATTTAGATTAATAAATGGAAATTAATGAAGGGAAAAAAAAAAACTATAGTACTATACATGGTAAACATGTATAGAATATGGAAATTATCAGTATTCATTATAAAAGTGGAATTCCAATTAATACTTTATAAGTATTCTAAAATATATTTCTTCCTCACAAAGTTATTTGGGAAACATAATACAGTACTCTTTCTTTCATCAGACATTTTACCTTTCCAATCTTGTTATTAATCAGACATTTTTACATCGGATCACTAAGCATAGAAAATTATTCTATGCTTCAATAGAATTATGTAAATTATCAATACAAAACAATAAATTTTTTTTGTAGTTTAAGTTATTTTGCGTGGTTGGCACTTTGTTTGCATATACTGTATTGAATTTCATACAATTCATACCCTTCTCAGTTCAAATATGTTATTTTTAGTGATGAGATAGAGCTCTGGTCTGGTATGTGCCGGATTACCAAGAGAGTACAGTGTTTCACAATTCCCATGCAAATGCTTTCATTTCTACAATATACTAATCTAACTCTAAAACCATTAAAACGCACATGAAATTAAATACATAAAAGAATATTGTGTAGTTCTGAAATTGAAACTGAACTGTTATAAATTTATGATAGATTTTGAAATGTTAAGGACTCAAACAAAGAATGAAAACAGTATTATGAAGAATATAAAATTATTTGAATGGTTTAGGTAAAAAATAAATAAATAAAAAATTCTATATAACATAATAAACATTTTGTAATATAATAAAATACCAACTTTAATTTCTTTTTGGGAATTGTTCAAACTAAGTTGCAAAGCAATTCTATCTATAAGAGAGTCATCTGAAAAAGAAAAAAAAAATCTACAGTTAAAAAGCTAAGGCAATTTTTTAATACAAATAGTTATTATAACTTTTACATTCATAAAATTACTCACCTATATCATTTTGACGCATGTCTATTAATTGTAGCCCAACATTAGATTTTAAAACTTTCAGTATAGATTTTGCACCTTCATTTCCTATACCACATTTCTGCAAATCAAATGCTGATGGGAGAATTTATATTAAAAATAAAATATAGCATTTTAATACAATTATCAATAATAATAATAAAACCAAAAATACACAAATCTACTATTCTTTTTTAAAAAAATTTAAGTTTCAAATATTCGTATATTTTTCTACAATTACATAATTTTTCGAGGAACATTTTTATTGCAAATTAGCAGGAAAAAAAATATACCTCTTTATACAAGACATTAAATAATTGATTTACAAAGTATTCATCTCATGATTTTAAGACAATTTAATCAACAATTGAAATTTCAAAATGAGAATTTTATTTTCAACAGAGGTTAGAGAATGAATGTAAAAAAAGATTAAAATGAATTCTGCAAGTCAAAATATCTAATTTTAAAAATATTGTTTCCTATAGTGAGATGAAATGCATACACAATATATTTTAAGAAAATGATATTCATAACTATTGTACACAAATAATATAAACACTTCAGTATGAAGATCTTTACAAGAAAGGCATGATTGGATACATAATTATCCATTAAAAACAAAAACAAAAAACCTTTTCAATTAAAATCTCCAATATTCAGAAAATACATACTGAATTTAGAATAATAAAATCTGAAGTTTTTAAAAGAGTCATTATTTATATAACGTTATAACTTATTTATCAAAGCCTTTTTTTGCATAATAACTGTCATACTAACATAACTCAAATATGAAATAACATTGATACTTCATGATAAATAGTAAATAAATCTTTCCTATTATTCTTGAAAGATTTATTTTCTTAAGTGGGTTCATTATAATGAATTGGAATTCAAATAAAACTGCCACATAAAACTTAAATCAATCTTCTTTGGATATTTAGAAGAAAGTTGCAATCTTTCTAAAAAAGTTTCTTTTATTTCATAAAATTAATTGAATCAAAGAAATATACAAAAATTAAAGAAAATACAAAAAGAAAATAATAAAAATAAATCTCAAGAAAATGAAATAAAAAGAGATTAATAAAATAAATATAAATTACCTTTCATCCACATATCTTCTTCAAGGCTGTTCATTAAAATTTCCATCCCTTTATTACCAATGTCATTGTTGTTAAGATAAATTCTTCTAAGTCCTTTCATTGCATCAAACACAGGCAAACGATAGCGCAATGTATCAGGAAACATGTCATTGCTCCTTTTAAGATGGTGTGCCTAAAATAGAACAAAATTTGGTAACTATATAAAATCTTGTTAACCATGAAAATTGGTGCAATATTTCAGCCAAACTTACACCAATCTATTTCAATTTAATAGTCATTTGACAACATTTTTCAGATTTGGAGAAAATAGTCAACAAGATTTTATAATGTACCAATAATTCTCATAATTTCACAAAAATATATTAATAATAGACAACAAAAGTAATTAAAGTAACATCAATACACACATATTCAACAATAAAAACAATCAATACTTAGCCATTAAAAAAGAATCATACAGAACAGAAAGTTTTTTAAAATATTATTTATTAAGTCCATTGGAATATCCGCTGTTGCAGACAATCTGAAATGACTTTAAAGAATATTTAATTTTGTTTACTTTATCATGATTACATGTACCTTACTACACCTGATTTCTGTTCTTAAAATAATTAAAATCCCAAAAGCTTTTTTAAATTTTAATTTTTAAGTAACCAAAAATGCAGCAAAATAAGATAAAAGCACATTGTAACTTTTAATACAAAGCCTGCATGGGAAAAAAAAAAAAAAAAAAAAAAGAGAGAAACCAATTGGAAATAAATTTTGATTTCTAGAAAATGTTTTGTATCAACTAATTGTGCATTGGAAACAGATTTCTAATGCATAAGAGCCAGAATATGCAGATTCATTAGTAATGATAACAAGAAAATTACGTATAAGTTAGTTTATACAAATTCACAATAATTTTGAGTTAATGTAGTTTTGTAAATTCAGTCAATAAATGTTTTATATATTATTTTTATCTTTAGAACAAAATTAGTCAAAATAAATACAAACTTAACAAAATCCAATTAAACATAATCTAGAAAACTTGATCACAATTATTTTCAGTTATTTTTTTAAATATATTTTTAAACATACTATTTAAAACACACAAGTATGAACCATAAATTAGCCTACACAGATACCTTGATAAGATCACTTATTGAAATCATTCCTAATTCACTCAAACCACAAGAACTCAAGTCTAACAGTTCAACATTTGAAGATTGAAGGCTTCTACAAATAACTGAAATAAAGGGACAATAATTAATAAAATAGTTCGAATTGGAAAAGAAAACAATAAACAAAAATAAATGCTTACCTTCAATTGATTCATTGAGAAGTTGACACCCAGCTAGGGATAATTTTTCAATATTTGAATCTTTAAGACCCTAATATAAAATAAAAATTTATATCAGAAAAAACATAAATCTAAAATTACAGCATTTTAAAATTTTGCAGGTTTATTTCTTACAATGAATACTTTATAATATTTATTTAACAAAATCATAAAAATAAAAGTGGTGAATAAAATTTTAAAATTCCAAGTTAAAATAAAAATAATAATAATAATAAATCTTTTACTTTTGATAAGCTCTGGAAATCCTCATGTCTTAAGCAAAGATTTTCAATCTTCAGAACTTTTAAGGCCTCTGAACTGTGCAAAAGATTAGCAACACACATACAAATATCAGCTATATTTTTAGCAGAACAACCATAAGGAATAGGAAAACATAAATTACTTTTCTTCTTTTTTTTCTCTACAAAATGTAAAAACAGATTTATAAAAATTAAATGAAGAGTGAATCATTTTATAAAACTTATTAATTTTGGATGACAGCAAATCAAAATTGAAATTAAAAAAAGAAAGAAAAAAAAAAAAAACTTATATAAGAATATGAAAATATAACTTATTTCAATTAACAACCCATAAAAAGTATTTAATGAATTTTGATTTTAATTAAATCATACAACAAAAAGTAGCAGTCTATAGAAAAAATTTTTAATTCAAAATGACGTAATTTTGAAAAGCAATATCCAATTTTACTGGAATAGAATTTAATATCCTAGTATGAAATTTAATAACTTATTAATGTAAAGAATTGATCTTTTTCTGTTACTACATTTGATACATTACTTCCAAAATATAAAAAGAAAAACAAGGCTAAAAAAAGTTATAAAGTGTTTGATATACGCAAATCCTTGAAAACAGAAAATATGTGAAGTTCTAAAAGTTGAATAGTAATAAAAAATATGTAAGAAATAAAAATCACCTTTGCACATTTCCTTTTGTTCATCAAGAGAATAACGAGTGAAAAAATATATTTCAGTAAAACTATTATCAACATTAAGAGCTGAAAGTAATAATGGCCAATGTTCCTTACGGATTGCTTCAACAGGACATTGTAATTTTGTTCCTTTTATTTTTTTAAGAACACTTGTCAAAGGAAAAATTTTTGATTTTAAACATAAACAACTGTAATGGGCCCAAAAGTCAATAATTATTTCTTCAGGCATCTTTGAAAATTTTGAATTCAAAAGATCTGAAAGTGAAAATAAATTTTGATCAGTGGATTTGAAATATTTATATTAATTACAAATTGAAAATAAAGCTACAGAGGTTATCCAATATCAAGAAAAATGTGAAATCTTTAAATTTATCAATAAATAGTTATAATTTAAGTTCGAATTTTTAAAAAAATAAGGTTTTTTTTATCTGTTATCGTAAAATTATATTATGCATCTAATATAATAAGTTTTAACTCAAACTTAAAAAAAATTAAAGAAATACACTCTTACATGCAAAGAAAGAAAAAAACCCCATTTTTTTAAAAGTATTTTCTCATGCATTAATATCAAAATTAGTATAGAACAAGGTTTAATGATTAGTATATTTAAAGCAAATTAAAATATCAAAAGTCGTTTACTTGTTGTTCATTAAGTCATTACCTCTAACATTCAAATTTTATCTCAAAATTAACTTTTTAACCACTGCTTTGTTTTATTATTTATATATGCATATAATATTTTTCGTAACGTAATTCAAAATGAAAAAGTTTAAAATAAATGAACATCTTTAAAACATAATCCCATCATATAGACATTACAGTGCAGAAACAAACAAAGAAATCCCTTACAAAAAGAACTTGCCTAAATAATACCAAGAAAGAGTATGCAATTTACAAGAAATTGGCTTCATGTAAACAAAAACAAAGCTTTTAATTACGCATATCGAATTACTAAATAAATATATAGAATATAGTATACTATATATATAGTAAATTATAGAACAGTTTTAGTTATTTGACTTCAATAAAAAAGTTAAATTAAAAATTATTTAATTCCAAAAAAAAAAAGTTTTGAATATATGATTTGTAAAATATATATTAGTTCGAAAAAAAATCTTTTTTGTAAGACCATTTAAACCAGATTGTTAAGTTAAGTACTTAATAAGAGACTGAGAATTTATAAACAGAGAAAATATATAAAAATTTCTAACAATTGAAAGCTAATACTATCGGAAAAAGAAACGCTACAATAAGGTATACAATGCAAATATTTTATAAAATTGTAGTGTAATTTGGATAAACTTTTATTTCAGAAAATACTAAAAAAGAATTCTTATTTATTCTCTTTCTCTAATTGGCAGTATTATACCAATTCTTAATAACTTTTAACCATCGATAAATTATTCATACTTAACAAAATTTGGTAAAACGCAATGTTATCTGAAATAAATACTATTTCAACGTTCGCGCGAACATTTCTCTAGATGTAAACAAACAAAACAGTTACAGTTAAGATTTATGGCAATAAGATTTATGCATTTATGAACAATTATTTTTCTTTATATTTCTCTGTGTGTGTGTATCTTTTTTTTTTTTTTTTTTAATTTACGAGATTAAAAATCCACAAACGTAGTTTAACAGTTTCATTCAAAAACTAATTCAATTGTGACTCAAACAATTAATCTAATAAATTCTGGAAAAAAAATGGGGTAAAAATAAAGCCTTACAGGAAGTGGACAGCTTTATATGACCGTCTTCAACTGGGCTTGAAAATTGTTCTGTTTTCTTTTCTTACAAGAATGCATTCTTAAACATTTAAATAAAATAAATTTAATTTAATTTAAATTTATAATATAGTTGCAACAATGTATATTTTTTTCACTTTTTTGATGCATATATATTAATACATATCTAAAATATTTTCGATACTTTATTAATTTTAACATTCTTACGAAGAAACATATAAAAAACGCATTTTTAACTCTCAATAAATATTTTCTTAGTATTGAAATTAAGTATCGATGAAAAATTTAATACTAGTTAGATGTCACACTAAAGTGATTTTTTTTTTAAAATTCGATTGTCATCGAATTGTGATAAAAAGAAATGACTTTCTATTTTCAGTTTTACAGTAAATATTACTTTAACATTATATCGTAATAAAACACAATTTTTAGACATACATACGTCATTTTTTTATGCATTTTGAATCAATTTTAGTGAATGAAAGAATGCAATTCTTGACTGTAAAGAAATTATGTCCTTGTAAAAACATTGTAACGTACTTGTTAACATAATAAACGCTACAATAAATAAACGAAACAAACTCACTCTATATTATACAGCAATAAAAAACTATATTATATCCTATTTGCAAACACGGAAGGTCGATTTATTTTTTCGTGCTTAAAATAATTCTATATAGCATAGAGTAGGAAAACTACGTTTGAAAACATGATTGAAAGATTTAACAGCTAATTATTAATAATGCCCATTATTTCTTCCACTTCCTTGACGAGACTTCCAAGGTCGACTAGTTTGAGATAAGAAATCAATTAAGTTTTCATGCAATTTCTGTCCCTCTTTTGTATTAAATTTAGGTTATATATGAAATTTCTAATGTTGAAAATTTTCCGATAAATATTTTATTTTACAGCCTTCAAAAGAATTATACAACTTTCCTCGAATTAAAACTTTTATCTGTGCTTGGTAAACGGACCAGAGTCAAATTTAAAAGAAGAATCAGGGGTCTTTAAATGTATGAAATAAAAATGAATGGTTTTTGTCCTTTTTTTTACTAGACGATATAGATTTTGTTGTGAAAAAATAAATACCATCACTATCTTAATTCTTATTAATTCTTGCAATTGTAAATAAAAATACCATCGAAATATTGCATAATTTCCATAAAAGATCTGAATTTACAAGCGAAACTCGGAAACGAAAATAAATAATAATTTTCTAGTCATTTAATCTCATTAAAAAATAATGATTTTATTTTCAAGAATGAATTATGAAGAAATATATTATTAAATGAATTTTCTTATTTTAGAATGTTATAAAACAGTGTGCTCAAACTTTTGCCTCTAATTGCTCCCTAGACAAAATTTTCTCATTCAATCACGAACTGAATGCATAATTTTATGTTAAGGAACTCAAATGTGGCTTGGATTATTAACTGAACACTGCCAAAAATTATTTCATGAAAAAATGTCGTTTCTACGTTATCAAGAAAGAAAGAAACAAACAATACAAATTTATTAGCGAGAATAAAAGTTACTTTATAAAACCATCATATACATTCATTGCTCTAAAACGCTCTGTTATTGTTCAAATTATTATCAACACAATAAATCATACGAGCTTGTGTATTATGATTTGAATTATTTTCAAACAATAGGCAAATATAATTCTTTTGACAATGTACAAATTCCATGCAAAGCAAAATAGTAGAAACTTTGAGACGACCAATAATCATGTTTGTTGGAAAAGCTGTACATTTTTAAAGAAACATACATGCGGAAAAGAATTGTTAAAATTTTGACAAACATATATCCTTTAAATGTATTAACTATCAATAACCAATTTTAAAGAAAAGATCAGAGCTTTCTAGAACAAACTATTTTGATCTTCTCTCTACAATTTTCATAGTCTAATTAAAAATTAAAAGAAGTAGCTCAGCGTTTGAATTATATTTTACTTTAGGGACAAAAATTTTCTTAATTTCTTTTGAGTTGTGATTCTTTTCTTTTTACGTCACTTGCTATTAAAGTTTCAAATTTATTTTATGCACAGTGAAATACTTAAAAATTACATCATTTATACGATAGTGAAAGTCATTAATTACACGAAGTAAAAGCATTTGTTACATAAGCAAGACTTTGAATTATTAAGACATTTTTAGCTTTCAAAAACTGTGATATTAAAAACATAATTGTCCGATTTACTAAAAATATAAAAATTAGAAAAATAAAATACTATAAATGTCCTCATAAATATCAACTCATTAAATATAAAAGTTTTTATTTTTGATCATCATTTTTTATTTTGAAATATTCTGCTGCGATTCTTTCAGTTTTATTTTATAGCCTTTCCCGATTTTTTAAAAATATAATAAAGAAATTGATTTTATAATTCGTCTCTTCTTAAAAAAACAACAACAACAACAACCTGCAATAAACAAGAATTATAAATCCATAATTACAAGTCTTGTTATATTTTGCTATTGAATCAAATGTCAAATTAATTTATTAGAAACATAGTTTCTAAAGATCATGATAAAATAAATTAGATGTTATAATTTTTTTAATTTTCTCATCCGTCATTTTATTTATTTGTATAATTTTTTTCCTAATTTTCAAAAGCAGTTCATTGTTACTCAGATGGTATAAGAGTGTCTACATTCTTTTTTCTAGAGCATCAGTGGCGTAACATGGAGAGTGCAGAGGGGGGCTAAGGTCCGGAAGGCATAGAAAGGGGGGGAGGCATTGAGAGGGCGAGCCAGCTTATCCTATCCACGGCATCAGACCTTCATTAAATGAGTATTGTCATCAGGACTACGTGGGTACTAATGCAGAATTTTAAACAAACAGAACAAGTGGAAGTTGTTCAATATAGAGTTGTAAGATTTGACTTGAACAAATATATTTATATTTAAGTAAAGTTAAAAAAAATGCAAAGATTTTAATCAAAATAAGAAAATAAATTTCATTTTTTTAAATTTCGAAACAGATGTGGCTGGCTGTGATCTGCTGTTGCCACGCAACACATGTAACTAGTGAGTCCGTTTTGATTTTTGAATTATTACCCTTGAACAACTCATGGGCGTGATGGTGAGCGAGTGACATTTAATTTCTTCAACTTTTTATTATTTAGAAGAGCGTTGCAGCAGTGATATCGTATATTTTATACTTTAATAAAGTTTCACAGACTTGAATTTGTTAGTTACAGTTGATGAAGTTCATTTTTGTTTTGTACGATTCGTCAAATAGATAGGAGTTTTAATATAAATGTTCGTAATATTTATTTTTAAATTTTTCAATGGCTTTGCGGGTTTACCTACGTAGAATGTTATTTATTCGTTTTAACGTACTAAACTATAAGTAATTTAATTTTACGTGTACGTAATGTCTTCTTTATATTAATATGTTTTATTTCTATAGAAGGCGGCAAACTTAAGATTCGTGCCGGTTGACTGAAATCCATGCTGCGCCATTGTAGTGCATTTTGGCATCAGTTCTTGCTCATAAAAAAGTTCAAAGAATTAAAGGTACAATTTTGAATTAAGAGCTGAAATCAGTAATATAAGATATAAACTCTAAATTTTTTTTAAAAAAGACTTACAAAATGCAATAAATTATATCTAAAAACACAAAACATATGTGGAATATAGTATTATTTGATAGTTAAAATTTTGATGTGCAAGAAAATTTCTTCGTGCCATTTTTTAAAAAACAATTATAAACAAGTCAATGTTTTTGTTTCAATAGGCAAGTTTAGGTGATAAATATGGTCTAAGGTCGAATTTCCAAGGTCAGTTTATTGCATCTTATTGGATGTTTAAAACTTGGGATTGGAAATAAGATAACAAAACTTGCGTGTTTGCTTCTGATCACTCCAGAATAAATGCTATCAGTGGGGTACTACTTTCTAGCTTGCTGTTAAAGCTTGCAAATCATCTTGTTTAACAAGCAAAGATAATGTATCACTTCCTGTAGGACTTTGAACATTCAAATTCCACATGTTTCTGTTTTCCATGGAAATACTATTCAATTTCTATACTTTGAACTTCTATATATATAAAACAAAATTTGTACATCGAACAAGATTCCTGTGTATCTAGTAATTTTCGAGTTTGAGAAATTTTTACTCATGAATGAAAACTTAATTGCTGTTGACTAAACCACAGATCAGGATCAGGATTGCTTTGATCAAGATGAGCCCAAATAATATGAATTAATTGAAAAATTATCAAGAAAACAAGTCACGGAATAATTCCAAATTGTCCGACACGGCTTGAGATTTATTCCTAACGCTTGTGAAGAAATTTTTAACTCTCAAAATAAAAGTGAACATTACTTTGTAACGGCTTCAGTAAAATATTATTTTCAAAAAGACGTTAGGAACTACTTTGTCCATAATAAATAAAAATTCGTTTCGTTCTGTGTTTACAAATACTCAATTTATAGAACACTGTTAGCAAACTTGTAAATTACATAAATATTCGTATAGTTATTAAAATAAATTTCTTTCGGAGTTTATTGTTTAAACAGTTCTAGTTATATTTCTTAAATGAAGATCCTTCAAATGAAAGGAGCACAAAATGTAACAGCGAACTTCATAAGTGCTTTGCACCATGTAAGGAAATTTATAAGCAAGAAATCTAAAGTAACAGATTTTTTTTTGCAAAAGGTAGAGCATGGATCAGGGAGCTAAAGTAGAAAAATACTCAGAGGATGACGATATCTTGTCAAAAAGAAAACACCATCAGTGAATAGTGCTTAGTGATGACGAAGAAAGCAATGCTCAATTTATATTGATAATGTTATGAATATGAGATGGCTCTTCACTGCAACGGCTATCTTATGAAGGAAAAGAAACATTTACGGATATGCCATCAATCAGCAAGGGAATTTTAAGTAATGACCCCTCAGTCTTGGCGACAAATTTGGCAACCATATTGGCAACTTGGCAACTTTGGCGACAAAAGGAAAGATTTTGAATGTACTGGAACCTAAGTGAAAAAACATATTTTAGTACATATGAATCTGATGGATGCAAAAATATTTCTAAGTAATCTTAATTTCCACGAGAATCTATTTATTAATTTTTAAAAGTTCAAGAGAAATTTTGGAAGATTGTAAAAAAAATTAAGTAAAGCACGTTTTCCAGCAACACGCAAAATTTTTAACTGCGCATTTACTTAAGGAGTTATATAACAGAAATTAATTAATTAATGTATGCTTGTATGCTATTTTTATACTTATTAAAATACAGAGCATCTTAAAAAGATTAAGTTGATATTATATATATATATATATATATATATATATATATATATATATATATATATATATATATATATATATATATATATATATATATATATATATATATATATATATATATATATATATATATAT
>BMAW01105623.1:430639-571932 GCA_019974015.1 Nephila pilipes
AAGTGCTCCAATTTTCGGAGTATCCCATTATATTATAGGGAAATTCATAGGAAACTTTTTGGACCACTTGGTACAGGATTAGGGATTCTGGGGAAATATCATAATAGACAAGGAGTCTGAAGGGATTATTTTGACAAAATTATGATCGTGGGAAAAAAGGAATAAACAAATTTTACGAGCGCATGATCTAATAGATAAAAGGTTAATTTAGAAGAAGATCAGGAAATAAGAATGAACTCTTTATTTTTGAATTAAGAAATGGGATAGAATATATAATTATATTATTACTAAGAGAAATTATTGAATTAAAGTTAAATCATTATACACATATGCATATATAAAATATATGTGTGTGTGTGTAAAATTGTATTTATTCTAAGAAAGTCATATAAAATAATTACAAACTTCTTAATAATTTCTTCTATTTTCAGAAATACTTCAAAAATTAAGTAATTGGATATTTATTTTTCAAATTATCTTGAAAATCTGTTATGTTAAGATAGAATTAGCCAGAAGATATCATGATTTGTTATAAGGGATTCACAAACTATTAGTTTCGAATTTATAATCAACAAAGAAATATAAAACTCGAGCATAATTGATACAATGCTAACGTTTTATTCAGAGGTTAACAGTTTCTTTTCTGGTTTAAATTATGAATATTCTAGGTATTCCAAAATCTTATAACCCCAAACCAATCACAGAAACCAAAAAAAAAAAAAAAAAAAAAAACCGATCTAACTATTAGCAAGAAAATGAGCATAAAATGAAGAAAATAAAAAATGTAAATTAATGTTTATTTCCATAAATAACACATTAGTTAAATAAACTTATTTTTGCTCGCATTGTTCCTTTTTATTCATTGCAAGTTGAGACATAGCCATATATATTTAAGGATGAACCTCTGTTACCTTTATTTTTCAATGATAATATTTTCTTTACCAATATTAATTTTTGCTATTATCACATTTTTAGAATTTAAGAATGATAATTTGGTCTCCAAAATAGTTATTATTTCAGTTAGCATTTTATACGAATTTGTATGAGGATATAGCATTCTTAAAATTGTGACGTATAAAATAAGTTGCGTTTTTTGAACTGATTATTAAAACACACAGACAAACTATTTTATGATAAATGAAATTTTTTTTGTTGTATTGTCAGGAAATATTATATGTTCACACGAGCAAGCAATTAATGCACATAATAAAATATGGTGCAAAATTAATGACAATAACATATACAATATTAAAATGAAAATTTGAGTTAAAATGTATTTTAAAAAACTAATCATATCTTACTTTATTTTAAATGCAACGAAAACCATTTTTAGTAGAACTTTTTTTTTAACTGTGATGCAAATATTTTCGCTTAACTAAAAATTAAAATTTTTAGTTATCTGAAATTGCAGCTGACGACATTACTTCGGAAAATGTTCTAATACATCGACATGCTATTGTTGCAGAACTTACTCGTGAGAAGAAACACAAAGACCATTTGATAAAGAAAAATATCTCAATTATAAATTTCTGTTGTTTATTACTTTCTTTAAAATAGCATTTTACTTTCATACTATGTAAATCAAACAAAAACTTCTAATTTTGCGAGAAAATAACAGGTACTCGCTAGTAATTTTAAAATTTAATTACGATACAGAAAATCCCCATCAGATGGTTGGAAAGAATATGTTCCTTGCTTTTTCATATATCTTGGACAGACAAATCCGTGAAAAGGAGAATTGAATATCTGTATATTGTATTAAGTTTGCATTGCAGTTGGTAAATGATCCCTTAAAATATTTCCTCGTAAGTCCTGCAACAGGAGTATGTTGCTTCAAATGAAAGGTTTTATAATTTGTATGAAAATGTGAACAAGCATATACAATAGAAATAATACATACTTTGTGTAAAGCGCAAATAGTTCAACTTTTGGAGTAACACCACACTAGCACATTTAGATCATCCGTTTAATTCATATGTAAATATTGACTGTGACATACTTATCGACACAGTTGCCCTTCATTATTTCCATTCAGGTAACAAATTTGCTATTTTCAATGAAATAGTGAAAAGTATAGAGAGATAAAAAAAAAACTCGGCCTTTTGTTGAAAATCGAAATGGGTTAGCACCATAAACCAATTGTTCGATCATTAAAAAAATTCAAAAGGTCAGTAGGTATTTTGACCATACAAAATCATGGAAATCAGTTAGAAGTACTAAAGTAGAATCAAGAAAAAAAAATGTGAAAATTTCAGAGTTTTATTTGATATAATCATCAAGATTTTGTAGTTTTTTATAATCCTAAACACAAACAGAATCTTATCCACGAAAAATTCCTCATGTTGTTTGTAAAATAATATGTAGTGAAAAATCCGCGTGAGAAAAAGACAAATCTTTTAATTTGAAGTGTACTTTAGTCTACTTGTTCTCAACAAACCGCATCACGAGATTTATTTAAAATCATAGAGTTGGGTCATGCTGTTTCATACGTAGACCCTATTGCTGCTTTTCATTACTCAGATAAAAAAAAATTACCTTAAAATTTCAGTAGGTCGGAACTATTACAGGATTTGTAATAAGAAATTAGTTCAGTGAAAAAGTGTATATCTAAGCATCCCATTTTGTTATGATTCATTAAGAAATTTAAGTAAATTGAAATCGATTAATAACTTTGTAGTAGTTAGACCAAATGTGTGTATTTTTATTAAAGAGCATAAGTCAAATCCTTTAAAATTTTACTCACGCTACAAAAAAAATTCTATTTCTTTATTCTTGTTTCCTGAAAAAATACGATTCATAAAAATGAATCTTAAATATATAGAAGAGTTTTCCAATGAAATATTTCAATAAATACACAATTTATGTTCAAAGCTTGTTATAGAATTATTAATGGGCCAAATAGGTCGATTTGCTTTTTTGAATTTTTTAAACATTTTATCGCGATAGTATCGATAGTATTTGATAAAAACTTATGCTAATATATTATAAATATATATCTATGTTACTAGTTTAAAAATATGATACAACAAAATATTTTAGCCATTTCATTCTGTATGTATGCATAAAAGTATCCAATTCTATTACTTTTTTCTAGTTTTTGTGACGTATTCGAACGCTGAACAACTGATTCTTTAACATACATTTATTATTAAACAAAACGGACGAAAAAAAAATTTCTTTTTTCTAACGTTGCCCAAATAAAAAACTCTATTAACTAATCCTCAAAAATGTTTTTATTTGTGAATGGTATTTTCTTCCCTATTATCAAGTTATTACCAATTTCCTGCACAATTCATGGCTCAAGGTTTGAACACAAAGCATTTTTTTCTTCCTAAACATGATCATAATTCAGATAGATCCCTCCGACAACAAAAATTTCTTTTTAAACTAACTTTCTCTTCGTTATATTCGATGTGTTCTCTTATCCTAGTACTTCATAATATTTAATTACAATACACTCGTATCTCTTTTCACTGCATCTTCCATTTTCAGCATTACAAAACAACCATACACCCGAAACAAAGGGATCTTAACACTTTCACAGCCTGTTCATGAATATGAATACACCCCTGACGCAGGAAGAGAACATTCAACCCAACGATCCGAACCTGAATCAATCCAGTAAACAGAAGGACACTTTCACAAAACTACCGTTATGACGAAAACTACCCACTGGGAATTTTAACTGATTAGTTCTCAGTTAATGCGGGATTCGTTATCAAGTGACAGACCTTTCGCCATATGGGGTTTCCGTACGATCGGGGTTTTTTGTTCCCCGCCTCGTAAAATAAAAGAAAGTCAACAAAGCACGTCCGGGTTGTCGAGTCACGCCTAGATCACTGATTTTGCCGATCCTCCAGTGTGAAATGTCAGAGACCTCTGATGCAAAACGACGACCTTCCATATGGTAGTTTCGTTTTTTTTTTTTTTTTTTTTTTTTATCTGTCGTTAAATGCAAATGTGATCCTTTGCTTGTGATTTTTGTTTTAAAGCCGGTGTGGTGATGGATGAGTAGCGCGAGGACAGAAAAACACTCACTGAGAAAGACATTCACGGAGGGAGAGTGGTATTTTTTTTAGCTTTCATTTTTTAACACAGCCAAACAATCTATTTGAAAATATGCAGCGAACTATCGTTTATGCTTCCCCCTTTTAATTAATGTTTTAATTTTTGCAGCCAAGTTTATACAAAATACAATGAAATATTAAAGTTCTTGTTTTAAAAAAATCAAATTTAAGTCTTATTTTCATGACAAATAGTCATAAAATTCTTTAGTAACATTTGCCATTTTTTTTTTTTTTACTAATGGTATAGTAATGTTGCGATGTTAAAGGAATAATATTCAGTAGCAAAATCTTCACTGAAGTAATAAATTTTTTATGAAAAGACGTTTCAGTCTTTTAAAAAGTTCCTCTTCTTTACGGGAAATTTATAAAGCTGTTGACTAAATTAAGATTTAAAGTTCCTTTAAGGTATGAAATTATTTTACATTTTTAGTAACGAATTTTTCGCAATACTTTGATATTGCTTTCTACCGATTGATACTCCAAATATTTGTTGCAATGATTATCTTATATTCCATCGGCTACGTCATTCAATTATTGTCATTATCTTTTATTTTTAATTTCAACGTTTTATTGCACGTAAATTTACTACGATGCATCAGCATTTTCTTAAGACGTCGCAGTCTTTTTTTTTATTATTATTCTCTCTGTTATCAATTGATTTATAAGCCTATATATAACAGGTAACATTTGGTTTAATCAGTAACTCTAGAAAATAAAGATGTAACAGTTTTCGAAATAAAGGCACCGTGACTATACACTCTCTATCGATGGCGTGCCAATCCAGTGACTTTTATATTAGTATTAACGTTCTTAATTATTCTGAATTCATTCCAATACACGAAAATCCTCCCCATACTGAAGTTCGAAATTAATATTTCTTAGCAGTAGAGTTGTTTGCAAATCATTATAATGATCTGAATATTACAATTTTACATACGTCTTTTTCGAAGATGTCCTCTCACATTTGTAAGCACTCCCAAATGCAGATATAAATCCCCGAGACTTAATTGATTGTATTTATCTTCTAAACATTTTTATAGAATTGGTCCAATTCCTTTCGCTTTTAAAACAATCATTTTTAACACATAATAATAACTTCCAACTGAAGGTCTGACGGAAGCTCTTTAATTGTATAGCCAAATGGATTTTGAAGCATGGACATGTCTTTAGCACTTGCACTAATATCCGAAAACCATTTTGGACCTTTAATTTTTCTCATTGTCGTTTTTTCATGTAAATACTATATTAATCTGCTGGCGTGATTAAAAACAGACTGCGAGTCAGATTTTGCCCTCGAACTATATTTTATCGATATTTACTTTTGAGCGGAGGTCTTTAAATTGGCAGGTGTCACTATTTGCTTAATCAAAGCGCCCAAATATTAGATAGTTTGCTTGTAACAAGTAATATAAAATTTTTTTTTAACTCAATTCCTATTAAGATCAACAAAGAAAAATTTGATTTTAGTTACTTTTTATTAAATAGTTACAATTAAAATAAATATGTATATACATATGATAGAATAACAATATTAAGTGGCAAATTTTTATCTCCCATAAAAAATTAAAATTAATTAATTCATCCGGTAAATTTAAATGTTGGAATGCAGTTTAGTCCAACTACTCTTGATGACAGAAATTATTTGGCGGTATTTTGCCAAATGTGGCTACCCTCGACCGCTTCGCGAACTTATCGTCCAGCTAAAAAAATCACCAAGTTTGGCAGTTTTTAAAATTGTGCCAAGTGGTTGGGCAAAATTGTATTTTCACCAATTAAATGAGTTAATATTTGAAAAAAACAGTATTAACATCAAATGTCATCCACTACAAGTTTTAAAAAATATATTTGAACTTGAGTGGATGAATAAAAAGTATTTGATTAACGTTTGAAAATGTGAACAATATATATATATAGGGAGAGTATGAGCTAATAGTAGAAATTTAAAAATACGTATAAATAAATATTTTATGGATAAAATAAAATCACTTGCTTCAAATACATTAATCGAGAAGCATTAGGTCACATGTTGGCCTCCGTTCTTTGGCTTAGGTTAGAGGTATTCAACACTTTGGGGAATCCTTTGAGTTTAGTGAGTTTTCTTTGATGCTTTTTCGAAAGTTATAAAGGAACTAAACATATAATTCATTATGGCCGTGAACTCGCCGAAAACATTTCAATCAGACGTATTCGTTTTAGAAGTATTTTTTCTAAATTCTTCCTCCCCCCCCCCTTTAAGGATCTGATATCGTGAAAGATAATTGGGGAGGGTTGTGGCAATACATTGACCGACGACAGGAAATTTTCTGGCTCATTAGGGAACTCCGCTCTTTCCCTTAGGGTTGAGGCATTTCCCAATGAGACATTCTTTCAAAAGAGTGAGGGTATATGTACGGATGTACAAATATATGCACGGATTTGTTATAATTTAACATATTGTTGCTATTGTTAGAATATATTTTAGAAGGAAAAAAAAATCTCATTATTTACCTTTCCATTCATTATTTTATTAAGACGTTTTTACTGCAATAAAATAAAATTACAATAGTGATTTTGTAAATTTGAGAAGGATTAAAGCTTTGATATCCTATTTTTTTTCTGCTCTTTGATCAAGGGGTTCCTTTAAGAAAACGGTTAGCTCAAAGGGTTCTCCAAGATATAAAAGGTTGAATACCTCTGCCATAGAGCATCACATTTTCAGAATGCTACACATTTTTATTTGAATCAATCCCTTTTTACGAATGTAAAATATGCTTCATACTTCAACTCTTTTTCTGTAATGTTAAAATGATATTTAACTTTATCTATTAAAAAGAAAAATGGCATATATGTAATATATGTCAAAATTTAGAGACGAAAGTATGATGAATGTATGTATGCGTGTAATCACACGTATTTAGTTTAATGGATGTTTTCCCTCCTCCAAAATATGCTCCAAGAGATATTAGATGTAGATAGCCTTAATCGGATTCAGATTATATGTTTCTAAAAAGCTCCATTGCTAATGAAGTGAAATTCGATATAAATCATGAAACGATAGATCAATTCAGAACAAAAAGGAAAGAAAATGTTAATTTCTGTATCAAAACTGTAATTTTAGTGTTATTTGACTTCTTTCATAAGGATTTCATCAAATTGTTTCGAGATTTTTCTCCGAAACTGCAGTTTGATTAATACAGTTTTGCGAGGAGAAATAATCAAAAACTCTATATTATTGCATGACATTAAAATAATAATTAAAGGCTTTCCTTTTCTATTATCTATTAATGATCATTCACGAAGTCAAAAATTCGTCTCTAAGAATTCGAAAGCATTTACTTGCAATTTAAAACAGTGAAAAAGGTAATGCTGCTGTAGCAAGCATTAATTTACTTCAAATAAAACGAGAAACTTATTTATAAAAATATCAGAAGAATTTTGTGGTAGTAGAGGGTATGGAACAGCTGTTCAGCTTATTTTTTGTTTGTACAAATGATACAAGCATATAAAAGTAAGCGCACAGATATATTTTTATACATCTATTGATAGGGAATATTATCATAAAACTACTATGCAAGGAGGAAAACACACGGAAGCAATGAAAAAATATAAGGATAGCTTGCGTAAAAAAAAGTGCATATAATTTTATTGCATATCAAAATATCATGCAATTAATTTTTTAAATCTACTTTTTGCTTAGGCAAATGAATCCCCGTCTGTTTATAAATTCATGAAGCAGTATAATTTATTTTATACAAAAATTCATACGAGACGAATTTTAATAATATATTATTAAAATAAAATTTTTAAGATCAAAGAAGGAAATTCTCATGAATGAATTAAATATTTTGACAGAGGATAAATTGCACTTCAAGCCTATAGCTATGTTTTATGAAACTTTTAAAGAAATTCTAAATACAATAAATATCAGTATTTAAAATCCCTTTTCTGAGATTAATAAAAAATATTTATTCTTAAATTTAACACATACCCCATTCAAAATGCAATCTGCACCTACAATAAAATACAATGCACACTCACAGATGAAATCAAATCGCTTTATCACATCTATACGAATTTTACTCTTAATTCTGTGAAATAAAATGCCCTAATTAATTTTAATACTTAAATATACGTTAATATTTTTATAATGATTGTTCGACTAAAACTTAATTGATAATTCAAATTTAAGTGTCAAATGGATAAATATAGATCGAACGAATTAATGCTTTTATAAAGGATTATTTCTTAGTATAACTGTGTAAATAAAAATAATTTATTTTCAGTATATTTAAAGTATAAAACAGTGTAATTTTATAAACATGAATATATAGATTTTGTCCTTCGTAAACTTTCCAATAATTTTTCTATAATATTCGGGAAAAAAAAAATTCTTCCTTTTCTTCAGAAAAATGTTTAGAAATAAAGGGTGCACTTTCATCTATATTTAGACTGGCAGAGCCTAATAATGCGCAGCAAATATTTTAACTGTAATTTCCCCCCTTGTAGCTGCTCTTTTTATAAATTATAATCATTGATTATACGGAAATTATATTAACATAGATTTTATTCTTTTTCATTTCAGAAAATTTTAAATCGTCAATGAATGTATCGTTATGAAAAATTTCTTGCTACAATTAGAAGAATGTCGTAACTTGGCAAACTTCATAATTGCAGGCTTCATGCGCAGAACGTAGCCGATTCGAGATTCGTTTTCATCAAAGACTACCACTGGGAATAATGAGGGTTGCAGTACATTTTCTGTAAATCTGTTTCAAAAATCTTATCTTCAATGGTGAGAAAGTTTGGAGAACGAATTACCAGACCTTGAAAATCGGTTTGATTCCTTTTACATTGATCCATAGACAATGATCCTTCATGCAATTCAAATGCGAGATGAAAACTAATGAAGAAAAAAAAATGAATACAATAACTTTTTTTTATTGTATTGACAAAGTAATTAAAAAGCGATACTTCAATACTGGAGAAATACTTCGTCAACAAAAATAAATTCTTCTGTGCCCTAAAATGTTTTATATGCTGAATTAAATAAAACTAATTTCCTGTTGAAGCAGAGGTACAAATTTAATAACGATGCATATTCAACTTGCTTTTTTTTTGTAACCAATCAAAGTTTACTGGTATTACTGAGATGCATACCATGCAATAATATTTTCAAGGACGGAATGAAATCCACGTAAAATTTACAGTTAATTGTGCAATGTGTGTGTGTGCATTATTGACACGATACTTTCGGAAACAAACTTTTTATTTAACATAGTCAAACAAATGGATTAGAAAAAGCTGTCCTATTTCCTTTCATTAGTTCATTAATAAATGTTTACAATAACAAAATGTTGAATAAATAACTCTTCCATCTGCATTCGATATTATCAATTCAATATGAGTATGTACATGTGTGCGTCAGTATATTTATATGTAAGAATTTCATAATACAAATTCATGAAATATTTTTCTTATTAATGATTGTTTAACAATGCGCGTTGTTTGTAACGTCAACAATATAATATGAGAACCCACTGCACTCAATTGAGTGTAATATGTTACGTATGAATGTTTTGTCAAAAGCAATAACTTATATTTTAAAATATGAGTTCCTTTTTCTGTTACATAAGAGAAATAAAACAAATTTTAAGTTTTCACTATCAATGGAAAAATTTCAAAAATTATTTATTGAAATAGCCATATTTTTAATCTTGATATTTTAAGCTCTAGAAAATATTCATAAAATTATTTCGGTTAAACTTAAATTAACCAAGACTAATCTGTAACTAAAAAATATTTTAAAATCAACTAGAGATTGGAGATAGTAACAGTCGATTAATTTACAATAAAGTTTTTAAAATAAATTTTTATTTGGTTATTTATTTTTAACTGAAAGTCACTTAGCACTGCTGAAAACAACGCATTTATACAAAAAAAATTAAGTTAATCAAAAGCACAATTTTTAATTATTTTTATTGCTGTTAATTTAGTAAAACCTTTCTATTACAAGAATTACAGCATCTTATAAAATCTTTAACAAAAACAGCTAATATGATAATTAAATTCGAAGTGGAGTGCTGGTTCGTATTGTCGAAATCATCAATTGTATATATATTTAAAAAGGGAAATATAAATATATTATAATAATAATTTAAAATCATGAGAAAAATCTAAACAAATTAACTGCATTAATTAATAAAAGCCACTGATAATAGAGGAAACTATTTATTTATGTTCCTATTGTAACATTAAACTTACACAAATAACTAGAGATTAAATTTTTGTGCATGGCATTTTATAGGAAGATAATATTTAAGAAATGAATTTGGAACTATATTTCGGAATTAAATGCAACTGAACGTAATTGTAATATGTGTAAGAAAGAAAAGAAAAATATATCATACCTATTTATAATTTTTTTCAGTAAAATTCAAGATTTGATCTAAAAGCTTCTGTATTTCTTTTTTAAAATTTACAAACGATTATTAACAGAATCGATTATATTTTTAGCTAAGAGAAAATTAACTAAAATAGAGTAGAATAAATTTTTTTCAGCTGTAAAACAGAATTTAAAAACTTTGAAGAAAAATCGTCTGCAAATTTAATTCATATTGCTCTTACAGCTACTCATCTCTGTCTCTCTATGATGTCAAGTTATGGACAGTTATGGTAACAGTAATATAGTTATGATACTAGTACAACACGATGATAGTGACCAAACCTTCAACTTATTTGAAATTTAAAAATAGGATGAATTTTCTCTATATAATACTTGAAGATCCTATTTTTCTGTTAATTAATTCATTTTTCTGTTTCCTTTTCTAAACTGCAAAACGGTAAATACTCTAAAAAGTTTATAATCATTTTACTTTAATTATCTCTTAAATAATTAACTGAAACGGACTCAAATAATAATGAGATTGATTCGGCAGTTTCACACTGTTTTAAGCTATTACGAAAAACGATTTTGTTCACCATTGACGTATGATCAATTACAAAATATAAAACTTATTGATAATGATTTGGTCTAATAATTTTGAAAATAAAATATGAAGATTTCATAGAAAACGTATAATGTTGGATAAAACTTTAATAAATTTATCGAGACATGTTTCGCGAATTTATTAATTCTGAAGAGAAAATATTTAAAGCTTTATGTATGAAACTTTAGTATAAAAAAAAGTAAAAAACTATTTTTTTTTTTTTTGAAAATCAAATTTTTTTAGGTAAAAAGAGTATTTAAAAATACATACTATATATGTAAAACTATGAAGTATGTAGTTGTAAACATTCTTTTTACCTCAAAAATTTGATTTTCACAAAAAGCTAATTATTACTTTTTAATAATAAAAGCTATTTCTTAAGTCTTAAATTTCATTATTTCAGAATGTTAATTGAAATTATTTTTTTTTTTTACAAAAAACAAAAGAAAACGTGTTTTGACTCAAAAACTTAGAGTTTTATACAACTGAAAGGAAAACACACGAACTTCTCCAATGATAAATTGTCGAAAATAATTTTCAAACAGTTTATTTTTAAATCGCTAAGTTTTAAAAAATATATTTGCAAATATTCTTATATAAGAATATTTATTTATATAAATTATCTCTAATATCAAAAGAAGAAATTAATTAATTAACCAATACATAAATTATGTTTCATATTTACAATTTTTAAGCTATTTAGAATGTTACTTTAAAAATAAATGAGAAAAGGTTCTTGTGCTACTTCATATTGTAAAGAAACCACATCCGTGAAAGACAGGCTGATTAAAAATACTATTGATTCATTTAATAAATTAGAAAATACTGAAGAATAATTTAAACACTTACGTTGTAACTATGGTACTACTTTTAAAGAGAAAAGTAATTTTTTTTCCTGAGAGAGAATGGAGATCAAACATTAAATTTGTGATGAATTATTATTATTATTATTTGCTAATTTAAATGATACTTGGGAATAAACATACGAAATTGGGAGATCGATGCACATACCAAAACTTTTGGTTCGTTTGTATTTAATTCATAAATAAGTATTTAATTTAATAAGGTAAAGACGAATAAGGTGAAACAGTGAAACGTGTGATTTTATGGCGAAAAACTTATTTAATTGTTAAGCTATTCTAACGATTTTCGTTTTTTTCCCGGTATAATTTAACTTTTAAGATTGTAATTGTTTTAATTGTAATTGATTGTCAAGAAGTAATCAAAGGAGTTTAAAGGTATCCAATACCAGAACACCAAAGAAAAAAAGTTTAGAAAAAAATTTATAATTTACTTAAAGAAAACATAACTAATTATCTTGGCGAAACTTTCTTAAATAAGTTTATATTTCTATTACTTAGATCAACTAATTAACAATAATAGAATAATACGAAACTAAAATTCTTCTGTAACTAAAACATTATTTTGTATACTTTTTCAAAAAATTCATGTGAAATTATTTATTATTTATTTTTACACGGATGTTATACTATAATATACACCATTAAAAGCGTATTTTAGGGATATCATAATTTCTAAGACAATGAATGATTAATACTTATATTTCATGTGTGGTGTATGCAATATAATTAAAAGATACTTTCAACAATATGTGCAATTAAATTGCTGAAATCAGATAAACAAAATAAAATAAGAATCAAATTTAAGTACCTGATATTAGTAAGTATATAATTCAGCTAAAATAATTAATACAATTTTAATCGAACTCTCACTCTACTGTGTTAGACTCTTGTACGGTTATCAATTTATAAATTATAAAGAAAATAAAATTATTAGTTCTCTAGGTATAAATGAACTTAGCAATTATGCAGAGAAAAATATTCATTATATATAGCAAACCGAAGAAAGGACATTTTTCCTAAAGGAGAGAAAAAACGAGAATCGGAAATGGAAATTTCATTCATCCGTGACATTCGTTTCAATAGCTGTCACCAGATGCCGCTATAACATTTTGTAACTGGTTGATGATTCGGGCGGGTAATGAAAAATTTCTAAAAAGTAGTTTTCTTTTTCGCACGCTAGAACGCAGAATTTTGAGCCGCTTCTTTCGGACAGAATAGGACTGTCTCATGTAAAAAACAGCGGCAATATGGAATGGATGGTGGCAGCTTTTTTCTTTTGGGTTTTGCAACAGCTTGCTAAGGTATGCCCATTCTTTTTATACCGTTTTCAGTAAATAGATACTTAAAAAAGAATTTTCAATTAAAATTTTTTTTTTTTCAATTTAAAATTCTTCAATTTAAAAAAAATTAATTTTGAGCATTCTGCTACATTTTGTTTATTGTAAATTTTTGCTTCCTATTCCGAATCTTTAAGAAGGTCAACATAGTCATTACTTTAGATAATATAAATTATTTAGATATAAAGAAAAAAAAATTTTTTTCTTTTTCTTTTTTGTATTAAAGCTGTAGAGGAAGGAGTATCTGCATTGAAAAGGAATGTTTGAATAATATTGACGCGTAATTAAATGTTGCCTAATTCCAGTAATTAATTAATAAATGTGTGATCACAAAAAATGATATTATTTGAAAGGGGGAAAATTAAAGAACATAAATCTTTAGAGTGTGTCCATAATTGAAAAAAAAATGTTTATAATATTTTAAATCATCATTAAAGGTGCTTATATTTTCAAATTATTAAAAATATAACTGTAATATACTTAGATGGGAAAAGGAAATTTATGTATTTTAAGTTATCTTTAAAATAACATAGTAAATATATTTTGACTCCTTATTGCATTGTAATTTCATAAAATATTGATATTTTCCTTTCCAACAAAAGAAATTACCATTTCTTATTTGATATGTGATACTTAAATAAAAAATTTGGAAGACTTACGGAAAAAACTTAATCTTTTAAAATCATCAGCTTATAATTTCAGTAAAATTAAGAAAACACATTACTTAAACCGAAAAAGCATGCATTCTCTTACATTTAAAAAGTATAAAATGAACATTAATATAAATAATAATAATAATAATAAAAATCAATAGAAACGAATAGTAAGCGGGAAAAATATGCAACTACTTTTATAAGAAATAGCATTTATTTCCACATTTAAAAAAAGTATTTTACGATATTCATAATGGAAATTTTTATGCTTGTATTTCAATAATTTAAGAGAATTTTTATACCAGTGAAAAATTAACTAATTTTTTGCAACAATTTAAAATATATAACATTAATTTGTTAACAATATAACTATTAAAATTCAATTTATCCAACCACTTGATTTATAATCCAGATATAATCGCATCGAAAATTCGATCTTGAAAACTGTAATAAACACTTAATGAATAAAATTTGTGTAACTCTAAGTATTTAATTCTTCTTCTTTTTTTTTACTGTGCCTAATTTTTTTCTCTTTTTGTGTAGAAATATTTTATTTTATCATTATTTTGTAAATGAAATACAGATTTGATCATGAATATATATCTTGATTAATATAAACATGGGTAGAACAAAAGACGCTTTTAAAGTGCTCAAATTTGTATATTTTTGGATTGCTCCCATTCTCTAACGATAACTCTTTGTTTTTTTTTTCCTGTCTTATCCCTAATTGTTTTTAAATATGAAGATGAGATTTAAAATGGAGTAGGAAATTCATTATAATTACCAAGAATCGAATTTAAAACAAGTTGTGTAGACTTATAAACAAAAATCATAGAATTATAAGAAGCTTTTAAAAAGCTAGTTAATATTCCATTACGAATTGTTTTTTAAAAAATGGTTTGATCTTTTATTTATCCCCCTATTACATATAAGGAAATGGTGACAAAATGCGAAACGGAATGAAGAACATAAGTAATAAATTAGTTAACAATATTTAAAAATGTAATTGAATTATAATGAGAAGACGAGATTGAATAAACGATGAGAATATATTTTATGAGCTGTAATATAACGCTATAAATATTGAGAAATAAGGTGACACAATCGTGAAAAATGGTATTGAATATCTTAAAATTTATAATATTTATATTGAACTGGAACATTTTTGTTCTATTATTATTAAAAAAATTATCTTTCATGAGTGGTAGTACTTGATGTTATTTTTATTCTTGCTCTTAATTTTTATAATGTTCGCAAATGATGCAAACATTATAATGGATCAGAACACCAATTTAATAAAAAGCATTGGAAACGTGTGATGCAATTTAAATAAATATTATATTTACCAGTAAAACAATCAATCAAAAATAAATTATATTATTTTAAAACTGTATCGTAACCTGCTGTAAATGCTTTAAATTAAATTATAAACACTTCAGTATCGAATAACAAGGAAACTGAATGGTTCAATTTTAGGTTGTCGAGTTAGAATTAAAATGAATGTGTATTTGTCATTCGAACTTTTGGAAATATTCCAAAGGCAAAAATAGAATAATTTTTTTGAAACATTTGTTTATAATTAAATACCAATTAGCAATTAAAATGAATGCATTTTTTATTTTAAAAAAAGCGATTATTTATTCATCATTAAAAATTTCAAATTTTTTAAATTATTTAATTCATGAATCATATTCAAATATGTGTGATTAATGATCTATGTTAATCACATATACGAAGGGATTTATATATTTCTTAGAGTTACCGAAAGCAAAAAATTATTTTTCAAAATAGTAAGAATTTAAAAACAGAAGGCCATGTATGTTAAAATTGAATGGTTGTTAAATTAAAATTAACGATTAAATGGAGATCTTTTTTTGTAGTGTAATTTAAGAACCCGCTATATTTATCCATGTTATATTACATTTTGTGTTACACATTATAGATTTGTTCATGTTTATTTATGTGATATTTATGCATATTTTGAAAATAGAAGCGAAAACTATTCATTTCATTTTTTTTCTGCATGTAAAAATGAACTTTTTATCATTTCAAAACATTTTAAATTAATCGACTTTAAAGAAAAGTAATAAAAACCAATAAATTGAAAAATAGAGCAATCTAAATTAATAAAAGGTTAAATTAATAAAAGATAACATTTATTTAAAAACATTTATTTAAAAATTAAATGAAACTAAATAGAGGTATTAAAGAAAAATGATTAATTAAGATTACCTCAGAAAAAAAAATCCTTCGATAATCAAATTCAAAACAAAGGTTTTCATTTCCTAAAATACATTCATATGCGTTTATACTCCTTGCTGTTGAATGCAAAGCTATTTAACATTTTTTTTTAAATCTTAAGATAATACTTACAAAAAAGAGAACAAAGATATACGTTTGATAAAAAACATCTTGTAAAAGTTTTATTGACTAAATTTAAAAATAATTAACATTTAAAAAAAAAAACTCCTGTAAAGAAATTAATTTTTTCATCGTGACTTATATTCAAAATGACGACAGCAACTATGAATCAATTAAAAATAGGTCACGTGTCGGAATGAAACTAAAACACCTCATTAACAGAGTAAAAATTATTAATTATACTTTAAACAATAAGAAAAGTATTACAAAGGAAAGACTGAAATAAAAATTGTGAAACAAGAATAAATTGTGATGTCAAGTAGCGGTTTTTGACCTTATGGACAACCGCAGTGCTACTTTAGTAAGTTACAGACTTCACTTACCGATTCTTAGAATTTAACATTAGTTGCAACAATATTATTTAAAAAATTGTAACAAAATATAATCTATCGAAAATGCAGACATAAGAATACGGATTTTTTTTTTGAAAACTTTGGTGATCAGTTGTATTATTTGGAAGGAAAAAAATGCTGCTTTGTATTTTAAAAGCTTCATTTATTAAAATAAGCATAAAATAAATATTTTAAATAAAAAGTTGCAGGATTATAAAATATGCGCAAAATATTTGGATTAGAATTCTTGATGAACGCAAATTTCATATGATGTAACTTCTTCATCGTATTTGCTTTATATGCTATTCAATAATGTGCAGATAATCGTATTTTTTCTTTAGAAGGCTTTTGACAAAAAAAAAAAGGTGCTATGACTTATAACCGCAACATTAAAAAGTTAGAAAAATATGTTATTGAACACAATTTATATTCAACAGGAATGATAAATATAAACAAAAAATAATGTGAATTAACATTTTAAAAATTCTGCATTCTTTTTTGCTGAGAATATTTCTTCAAGCATATGACTGAATATTGAACTTTGAATGAAAAACGATATTAAAATTTTGATTAATTGTAAAAGAACTGAGAAAATTTTGATTTTTTTTTGTAATTAATTTAAAAAATGTTATATGTGCATACGATTATTTAGATTTAAAGAGATACCATAACAAACAATAAAATTTATCTAATGTTGCTTAAATAAAAAAAAAAAGTGTTGCGTAAAAACGCAGCATACAACTAAGCTTAGAGGATGTCAATGTTGAATTAATGGTTGGGACTCTGATGTGTTAATGTGTGTTTGAATATATAATAAATATATATAAATATTTGAATATATTCACTTATATATATATATAAGTGAATATTTTCAAGATATTTCTAAATTTATTTTAGATTAAAACTTTCTCGTTGCTTTATGTTATTTACATTTTTTTAACAAATGAATATTCACCTTGACATGAATACAATTTATTAAAATTATGGAAAATAAAACTTACAAGGAATATTTCTCTTGAAGTAATGAACATAATAATTTACTTGATCTCTAAATATATACTAACTTATGAATAAGAAATCAGTATAAATTTTAATTTTGGGATTCGGTCCGCACATTATTTCTAAAATATATTATTTTAATAATAGCAGATTATTCAGAGATATAAATTTATAAATGATTTATATTCTTTTTTTGTTTCCCTGAAATATGACCCCTTTTATCATATATGTATATTACAAAAATATTTTTTTCCTGGGATTTTTAAGTCATGTGAAAACTTCTCACGAAGAAATTTATTTTCATATAAAGACATAAAAAAGCGATAGTGGTTAGCAAAATTATAAAAATGAAAACACAAAAAGAAGAAATTATTTTGTTGTAGGTAATAAGCCATTGCACATAGACTTAGGCTGTTTTAAATTTTCTGAGAAATGTTTTTTTAATCTTCTAACAACATATTAGTTGGCATAAAATTTAAGAATTTATTAATACAATAGCTATATAAATGATTATATATTCAATTAAATTATCCCATATTTGTAAAATTAAGGATTTAATTAGATAACAAAAGTATTTTTTGAATTCTTATATGGGTGAAAATTAAATGCTAGTATAAAAATAGTAATTTTTCTAAATTATTATTAATATGAACAGAAAAGAGTTAGCCTTTTTAAAGACACAACACATTAATTTTTTTTTATTTCAGTTTGTGTTGAAATTTTTGATAAATAAAATTCTTAACCAACATGTTATTTGTCTTTGAATTCAGAGATTTTTTTTATTATCATTTAATAAATTGCACGTCCTTCATGAAAGAACATTTAAAATATTTTATTTCCTTTTTTCTCCGAGACTTAACAATAAAATTATTTTTTTCTATTTAGACGTCTTCGGATTCTTTTGCATATTCATGATATAAAATTTTATTCCGTGTTTCAACTATCAGAAATCAAATTTAGGAAACAACAGCCTTTGTGTGAATTTCTGAACATTTAAAAGACAAGCTCTAGACAATGCCTTCCAAGTAGGATGTCAAAAACAATGTGGTATGAATAAAAAAGAAATTCAAATTCAAATCTAATAGCGAAAGCAATTATCCATGTTGTTTTATGTTCGTGTAAATTTTTCTTTCTAAAAGCTCTTTACTAGATAACCTTAGAAGAAATCAAATTCGAATAAATATAATAGCCATTTGAATCGAAATTTGAGAATTTGATGCCGAGTTTAAAACAATGCTTTTTTCGGATCGGATGCTAAAACAATGTTATTTGAATATGAATAAAAAGAGACAAAAAAAAATCTAAAATTAGATTTAAAAGCGAGCTTTAAAATACTTTTATATTTTGCTTAGTGGCTATTATTCAAATCAGCTTTTATATGTATATAAATTTAATTTTCCAACAATAACCTAGCAATCTCTGCAAATGTAAACTTCATATAAGAGTTTAAAAAAAAAAAGTGTGACGTTGGGCTATTCACGATTTTTTCTGCGCTAACCTCGAGGACTTTATAATAATTTGAATTGAATAAAATTACAATTTCTTCCTAACCAAAATAAAACTTGATTAGGAAAATTAGATGAAGATAGAAGTAATGTATAAAAAATGAAAAAAAAAAAAAAAAAAAAAAAAATGAAAGATAGATAGATGATAACGACTTTCTGATTTGGATTTATAATTTGGATTAAAGCACTTTAATTAGTTTTGTGGAATGAAGAGAATTTTAGTTAAAGTATGAATCTGCGAAGTTATTGTTATTGAGAATAGTTGAATTCAGAACGAGGGATTTGGTAAGCTAAGATTTTATACTGAAATCTTAATTTAGGATTATTGAGTTATTGTGTTTCAAGAGAGAAAGACTTCTTCGATTTTCTTGTGATTATTAATAAAGTATTTTAGTTTGTTCTTACGTATCTTCAATTTGAGTTCAACGGTTATTGTTTAATATATTAGATTAAGATATAGATCTAGAGTAGAACAATGACGAACAGTCGTTACTACTGTAATGCCTGATGTTTAGCATATAAACATATAATATTTGATATATTCACAGACAGCTTATCACCCATTTCTTATTTAATAATTATTACAAAATTGTAGTATGGATACAAAAAGTTTACAATCAGATGCATTCATTTTCATTTATATTTGGTTGTCTAAAAGCATGCCACATAATTATCAAAAATAAAATTTCCTATCATTTTGTCTTTATCACATGTAGAATGAGGAAATGTTTAGATAATTACCCATTCAACGTACTATATTGCTCAAATTGCAATGCAACTGAACTATACTGTGGCCACTCATTGTATACATCGCTCTCGTGTTATAACGTTACACCTTGTTTTATATTTCTACCTCATGTGAATATTGAAATCCGATCTATTAAATAAATGGAACACTCGCTGGAAAAATGCTCTTGAGAATAATGATACAAAACTTTCACATAAGCAGCTAAATTTAACTGTGAAGTCCTGAGAAAAAGTGCATGCTTCTTAATTAATCATAGTTACCAACATAAGTTAAAGAACATTCGAACTGTAACTGTGTTGAAAATGTCTGCAATTACAGCAGCAGATTTAAGCAACAAGAAAATCCAGATTATTAATGCACTAAATAAAAAAAATTTGCTTTCCTCGATTTTAACAAATAGAATAGAGAGCAAATAGCTTAACCAAAAGCAGTAAAAATAAATAATTTTTAAAACTGGATTTTAATTACATTTTCCCCATTATCTATTTCTTAAGGATAGTAAACGCGCAAATACTGTTTTTGATGCATTGACGTATGGTTCTTATATTTTTGCTGTTGTCCTTTTTCATTCTTTAAAACGGCTATTCATGACAGTATGAGTACTATTTATGAATATTTCTTCTCATTTTTAAAAACACATATTTTAAAACAAAGTTTCTTCTTCCTTTTTCAGTATTAAATTGAAATAATCTTCCTCGGTGGTCTGGTTAAAACATACGAAGTAGTGACAAAAAGTATTTTTTTAAGCTGGAAATCCTCTTCACATGATTTGTAATGAAATATAAGTCCGCATTTACTCATTGGTGATTTAAGAGGACTATATTTAAGAATTTTTATTCTGGAAATTTAGAAATGAATATCTATTTCTAAAATTTTTCCATTTTGAATATTAGTTTCAGATTTATTCGATTTTAATGAGGATTAAATGTGCAAAATATCTTCCGAAAGTTGATCTTTAATTGAATGAGAGTGATATTATAAGCACGAAAAGCGTCTAAAAAAGAACATTGCATGTAAGCAATCAGTACTAAAATACTTTCAATACATATGAAGTTTAATCATAGCTGATAGTCAAATAACTCTGTTCGTTGACAAGTAAAAAATGAACAAAATGAAATTGTGGAAATAAAAGAATTATTTTAATCCACTAAGTCGCCAGATCCTCCATTATTGCGCTAAAATTTATTTGGCAAATGAGAATCTTAGTTGTGTTAAAATATGATTCTTTTTCATGAGGATTAAGCTTTGCACTAGAAATAATGAAAGAGTTATTAAACTTTAAAATAATTTTGAAAGGTTGTGCATTCTGCTTTAAACCTGAATATTTTTATATATCTAATATAACAATTCGTGCGTAAACCTAGCGTAACTATATCATAGCTCAATGGGCAATGAACCTGGCAATTGAGTTAAAATAAATAGACAAAAAATAAACAATAAGTATTTATTTCAAAGAAAAACCATATGTATTTTTACTGAATTTTCTGTTTTGATGTATCGAGTGCTATATCCTTACACTATCTTTCGTTTTGCTCAAAAATTAAAAGTATTCTGTTTGCACACCATATGCTTTTCTCTATCATGTCAAACCATAAAAACAAAACAAACCGATTCGAAACAATGGAAAACGAAACAAAAAGGAAACGTTATATTTTCATGAAGTTCAAACGTGCTCATTTTCCTGAATAGTTCCGTTTTCTTCTTGCTTCCTCATATCATATTTTATTCATAGTCCTATTGTCTTTGGATGTCGATACTGTGAACTCATGGTCTTACCCTGAATCTTCGCGGTAAAGTGTTTTTGTCATTGATGTTGAAATGGAAAACGCTTTCTAACGGAAAGGTCAATTTTCTATGCAAATTGAAAAGGGATTTTGTTCTGGGAGAAGAAAACCAAATTATTTCTCCTAATTTTTCTTCATTGCGAGTGGTAAATTAACAATATGTCACATCAAAGCGGTGCATGAAAGGATAGAAAGGTCTTAAATTAAATTTATATGTGATTAAAAGTCCGACCAAAGAGAAATTACTGTTATTTGATATTCTCATATAATTAAAGGTTAAGAAAACAGGTTTATCTCTTGAATTGCAGTTTCATGGTAAATAGCACGATGCACAAATTTTTTGAAGAATTTTTGTCAGTTATTTAACTTTATCGTGAAAATATAGTCATGTTTCAGTTCACGAACTTGTATTGTTCAGAGAATTGATTCGCAAACCGAATCGTTCTCGAACTGAATCCGTTTTCCTTTTGGGCTTACTAAAATAATCAATGCGCTCAACCCTCAAATTATTTTTACCTTGTTGTTGTGGGTTTAGTTAAAAAGAAATATAAAATTTAATGAAAACGGGTCTTATTCTGAAGAACAAACGCAAAAATAAACACATGATAATCGTTCAGTATCGCATTTGAACTTTGTGATGGATAATCACTGGTACAAATGGTTCATTGTTGGAAAAGGAGAAAGACCGTTCTATAATTTTCTCTGATTTGTGGGCGTTGCTGTGTTAAGATAGCTATTCCTATATCTGTATCAACTGCCTTTCATGCCTCTTTGTTCAGGAAAACGGTACAAAAGATAGATTTCACTTAATCGAACTTCGTAACGTGATTAGATACACGAATACAATTATTATGTTTGGTTATTATTTCCCTTTTTTTTTCAATAGAAATTCGATTAAGCTTCTTAATAAGACTATAATTTGCTTTTGCCGTTTTCGGAAGCCATATTATGAGGGCTATTCCGTAAATATAACTTTTTTGTATGTAGAAAAAGGTTGTTAATCAAATTTCAAATAACGAAAATTTTCATCATGAAAAAGATGGCTGATTGTTGAAAAAGGGAGAAAGACTAAGTCATTCTAGGAATTGAGATTTTTCTTTGTTAAAATAGCACAGCATCTTCTTTAGCCACCTCAGTTGCCTTTAGTACCTCATCGTTCTTAAAATCGGAACAAACAGTAGGTTTCGCCAAACTAAACTGCGTTGCGAGATTAAAAACAAAAACACCTGTAACAATAGGAAGCTTGTTTCCCTTCGACTGCCCAAATGGATTTTTCCAGGACGCTACTTGTTACAAAAAACTCAACTTTCAATTAGGTAAAATTCATATATAAATTGAAGTGTAATGAGAGAGGAGAGAGCGGAGGAAAGAGAGATTGAATAATGAGAATAACAAGAAAGTTATGATTATAAAAAGGGTGTTGGTGTTTTGTGCACGGAAGTCTTTCGGAGTATACAGTGGGTTTGGGGAGATCAGAACTCAAAGCTGTCGAAACAACTGAAGGCGGCACTCTCACCCTATTCCGGTAAGCGTATTCTTTGACAGATTATAGAAGTTTTTAGAACTCGTGAAAAGGACTTAACTGTACAATTTCTCTTATTTGAGGATTAATAAAAGCTGTTTAGGAAATAATTGAAAATTTTACTTAATTTGCTTGTGCTTGAATTTAAGTTGAAATTTAGATCTTGTGATTAGAATAATTTTTAAGATGACAGATGAGAAGGGTAAAAGGATACAGTCACACACCACTGGCATGTTTATTTTCCTTTTTCAAAAGCAAATCTATTAGGTTTTCAATAGTAATATTTCTTACTTTTGCCTCTTCTTTGGAAGCTATATTGAAAGCCAATTTAGAGCAAAATATATTTGAAAAATCCTTTGAAATAAATGAGCAACGCGGTGCTAGAGAGAGCAAAATTTAGCTTTCCATGGGGACTGTTGCGAACCTATGCAAGATTTATCTGAAAATCTTGTTCATAAGAACGATTTGTTCGTGCACCTAGGTATGACTATACTTAAAATAATCATACAGTCCCGATCTTTTGCTGAAACTTACTGCTTAATTTTCTAGTTGTGGTGGAGAAATAATATTCTTTGAGTTTTTACTATCAATTTAAAGAAAATATGTTGTACTGATTAAGAACAAAGTTCCGTAAACAAAATTTTTACAAATGGAAAAAAGAATTTGCAAACTTTACTGATCAAGTTTCAGTTACCAGATTTTCAAAGTTGAAAATAATTTTTATGGACAATAGGGGATCTTACTTCTTTTAATGTCTGTTTCATGATAATTTCTTCCTTTCTTTTTAGACGCCCTTTAAAAGAGCGGTCGTATATCATGATGGGGGGGGGGGCGAAAATATTATTGTTTTTGCTGACATTGAACATCTATACTTAGTTTCATTGTACATTCTGATATATAAAATTATGAAACGAAGAAAATACTATTAAGATTCGTTTTATCTTTAAACAATACCATTGTTGTATCGGATTATTATAAAAAAAAATCGAGGCTGCTACGTATAATAATTTCCATATATCTTCATTATATTGTCATGAATTTATCAAACAATCTGGGTAAAATTCAGTTAGATTGTTTCATTTATGGGAAAAGATGGTCTTATAATTGCGTGTAAATGTAAATGAAAGTATAGAAAATTGAAAAAATAAAACTGTTTTGTTAAATAATTCCTTTGTATGAATCTATATTATATTGAAAGTAATTAGTTCGGCATTAAATCTCAAATCAAAACATCGTTGGAAAGTAGTCTCAGAGGTCAGTTAAATCGAAGTGCGTGTGAGAGTCCTGTATAATTTTTCTACTTAATTACGTAACACGAATATACAATGGTACTCGCAAATTATAGAAATAATTTTTATTTAAATAATTCAAAGATCCGTAAAAATTAGTTGCATAAGAAGAACATTATTTTGTATGCTAATAATCTAAGAACTAGCATTAACTGAAATAAAAATAAACTTATGCAAAATTATAAGTAAATAACGAGAAATTTATGCTTTATTTTGTTGAATGATTTAAAACAAAATCGTTAAGGGTCCCGATCATTTTGATTTCGCTGACGTAGTGTCAATCCTAAGGAATTTCGCCTACCGTTCTGAAATCTTTACTATTTGATTTATTTGAATGTAATTAAGTGCATCTGAAAGAGCAAAAAATAAAGAAGGCTTCAGCGGAATTACTTTTTCCCTCCGATTTTTAAAAATAATTTTTAAAGACGGGAAAAACTTTCAAACGAATCATTAAAATAAGGGTAAAATTAATATCAAAAATCGGAAATAAAAAAAGTAATTCCGCAGAAGCCATCATCATTTTTTTTTTGCTCTTTCAGATGCACTTTATTACATTCTAATAGATTAAACAGTAAAGATTTGAGAACATGGTAGTCGAAATTCCATGGGATTAATATTACGTCCATGAAATCAAAATGACTGGTAGACGGGAGCCTTAATATTTTTCATTATTTAATTCTAGGAGAATTTGTTCTAGGAAATTTAATTCTAGGAAATTCATGCACATTTCGCTTTCGCAAATCTGGTTAAAAGGCATGAAATTGCAATGGAGGGAAATCTTGACAGTTACAAAAGATTTTAAGTAATGCTTTTTATTATTTCTAGCCTTGCTAGAGATATTTGTGCAGTTACAATTAGATACCTCAATATAACTTGGCCAATATAACTTTTTTTAATAACTAACTATTAGTATAATTCAAATAAATTGCTTCTTAAGAATTGTTGCAGAATTTATACAATTGTAATCATGAAAAACAATATCCGGTACTAATTTTTAAGTGCAATCGATGCCATTCAACAACAACTTCGTATTTATGTCTTTGCAATTGCAATATTTAAGAAAAATCAGTGAGTTCTCACATATCAACTGATTTACATAAAATCTCAAATGCTGTCTCATGTTTTATTTCTGTATATTATTGAATTTTTTATCAATTAATTAATGTTCTTAAATAACAACCTTATACTTAAACATAAATGAACTTACATTTTAATTTCATTTAACTTATTTAATTTTATCGAATCAAATAGAATTCAAAGAAATACATTTAAAAGAGTCATTTAAGCGCCGTCCTGTTCTCATAATATCATCCAGTTCATTTCCTGAAGATGTCATTGGTTAAAAGTGTTCTAATGGAGTATCAGACATATACCTGTAAAATGGATAAATTGGGAAATATTCTTTACGTGTTAGAACTTCTATTTTAGGTTTAAAATTAAGGTTAGATACAAATATTTTTCAACAACCCCCTATTATGTCTGTTTAGAATGCATTTGCCTCTGAATGGAAGAACCTATGAAGCATTCTAATTCAATAATTTTGTTTACGAATGGATTCATCATCCTGGAATGTGTAAGTAAATATACAGAACAACTGTTTTCGCTTGCGTCCATTGCCTTCCGAATTACCGATGCAAATCGTGTTCGTTTTCCAAATCTCTTTTACAGGTTATAATATGGCAGACATTTTTCCGAAACTGCAGGGAATTTTTCTCAGTATTCAGTTCCCCCACCGTTTATTGTGCCGCTGCGAGCACTTCCTGTAGATGAGCAGTATTTGACGGATGTTACCCATCCAACCACTCTGCATCCGCAATTCTTTCTCTTTTTTTTGTTGCGAATGTTTTTATTATGAAATCATGACAAAGAGACCCCTTTCCGAATTGTACATTCCATTTTATGTGTAGTTCGCGCTGTTCAATTCCAGAACCAGTTTTTTTTTTTTCTTTCTTCCGCTAATTTCCTGAAAAAATATGACTATAATATACGAGATATCAAATATAATTGACTTCTTTGATACTGTCACGATGTTTTCATTCATACTTTTTGTTCAAAAGAGAGACGCGGTGTTATTTTGATAAAATTTGTTTCCTTGGAAGAGGGAAGCTTTCGTGATGTTTATATCTCATCTGTTTGGAATTGACGACTTTCCTTTGAAAAGAACGGTGAAATGTTTTATTTAACAGTTCTCATGGTTGGATAGGCTTGTTTCTTTTAAAAATAAGGAAGGCGTCACCTGAAAGCCCCGGTAGATACAAAAGTTTCTGTTGAAAGTTTCGTACTAATTTTCGTTACTTATTTTCGAACGTTTTTGGAACAAAACTTTAAAGGGTCCCAGATACTTTGTTTATAATCAGACCAATATCGATAAATGAGCTTTTAGTACACATTCTGTGTATTTATTTAATAAAATTTCTTTTTAGTCATTTAAATTCTACTAACATCGAATAGGAAATATAGGATTTTTAACAAATTTTTTTTCAAATATGTCATTTCAAAATTAGCAATTTTACTTTAAAGATGAATGGATACTGAAGAAGTTTTTAAGTTTATAGTTACAGATTCTCAATTTTAGTTAATTTAGTAAGATAACTTTCAGATTTTAAACTCAACAAATTTATTCGTATATTTATTGCTTAGATGTTAAAAATATTGTAATATTGGAGATGAACACAGCCTTTTTCGATGACAGTTTAAAAAGGGCCCATGTTAGGCATAAGAAATAGGAATCGGGTAAATCATAGAAATCTTGTCCGTTGATCGTTTTCTTCTTTTCCTACGAAGTCCGAAAGCATGATGGCCCTTGCATTTAAAAAAATCATCATCACAACTTTTCCGGTCCATGAGGATGTCTTCGCCTTCTTTGTAGCAAAAGTACTGGAAGCAATCTATTTTATCGTTGCATAGTTTCCAGTGTATCTTAAGGAATCCAGATCCAATGGACGGTGACAACTTGACGTGACAACAATCAAAACTAACCTAAAAATTCAGTGCAAAATTTATTTTGCCGCCATTAATAGATGGTAGCACTTAGTGATATCCGCAACTTACCTTAGCGATAATACCATCTGCCGTGAATAACAGTTTTTTTCAACCATGATCCAAAAATTACATGTTTGATATTCTAACTAACTGGGAAGGGTTTAAACGTATCCAACATTAAAAACTCTTCAATACCTTAACCATTCATTCGCAAAGAGCTATTACTTCTTCTCTACGGGATTCTATTCTGAAATCGTTAGCGCGAAAATTTCAGGAAATGAAGAGCTTACATTTTATATTAGCTGCTAGGTTCCGCGAGCCAGTTTCAATTAATTATTGCTTTTAATATGTTGAATGTTTAATTAACTATGTGAATTCTGCTTCATGTTTAATCGAAGGAGTATTTGTTATACAGTACACAAAATGTTCAGAGAAAATCTTTACTTACATCCAATATAGTACTAATAATCTTTATTTACTTTATTTATGTGGCCGCGGTAACCTAGTGATCATGGTCGCGGACTTGCGGTCGGCAGTTTTTGTCGAGTCGTGGGTTCGAGCCTTGAGGCCACTAAAGACCTGCCGTGGGGTCGGGGCTGAGGCACGTTTCATCTGTCGAGGCTTATAGTCCTCCCGTTGGCGTGGTGTGGAAGTAGGGAGAGGGGGCAGCTCAGGTTTCGTCCTCGTCACTTGACCGAGTTTCAAAATTACCAAGTTCGTTGCCAATAGCCAAAATCCTTCATTTCTTGGCATAACCGCAGTAGCCTAGTGGTCACGATCGTGAACTTATGGCCAGCTTTGTTTCCTTCGAGTTATCGGTTGGAGTCCTGATTTATACTAACGATCCGCTATGTAGTGGGGTTATGCACACTAAATCTGTCGAGGCTCCCAGTATTCCTATGGTGTCAACTCTGGTATCACTTTGTCACTTGATCGAGACTTAAAATTACGAGGTACGTCCCCAATATTCTTTGTTTTGCATTTAAATGCGACTTAACAAACAATTAATCAATTTTTGTACTGCCTTGTTCATTTGGAACGACCATGACTATCAGGTCGCGATAGACCATTGATTATGAGTTCTATAATCGGCGCTGGCGAAGTTGAAACATGGGTTCGAGTGTTAGTACCTAAAACCATCGCGTGGAATAATCTGCTTGCATAAGTTAAGTTCAAACGATCCTCAAAAACTTACCATGGTGTAATGTGAAAGTTAGGATAATTACTTATTCAAGTGCCATTCTTTTATTCTAATCGAGTCGAGAGTTCGAACCCTGACGAAATTACGAGATACATCTTCAATAGCCCTCAAGTAACGCTAGAAAGACGGATGTTCATCCAAACCCATAAACCATTTTCTTTCGTGTTGGGAAAATCTGAGCGATTTTACTTTAAACTAGTTCTTTTGATGTCAAAATTAATTTAAAATTTCCCTCAACATATATTCAAAATATATTATATAATTGAAGTGTAATACACAATGTCACGGGTACTAGCTACAAAATGTCACGGATTAATTCAGACTTTGATTAAGGTAGATTTATTTCTGTCAATACTTGAATATAAAATCGAAATTCAAGCTCGTTTTTATTAATGGTTTTATCATAGAGTATTTAAGCATTTTTACTGTCTGCGGTGATCTGCATTTGTGCAAAGCAATGAATTTTTAAGAGTTTGAAATGGAATTAATTCGAGAAATTTCTTATAAGCTGATTCGGAGAATAATCACCTAGGATATCTTGTAACGTCTCCCTCTCATTATTTATTCTGGCGGACACAATTCAATTATTAAATAATTCTTAAATGAAAATCAAAGTAATAGAATTCCCATTCAACAGATGATACAGTAAAATTTTGGTTCAAACCTCTGATTAAATTATTACTGTGCAATATTTGCTCTCTCAGCTAACCTTTGACCTCCTGCAGTCTAGCGTGAAATAATAATTTAATATACCTCTTACCCATTTACTAGAGTCCGAGTGGATATAATCCCAAAAAGAAGTGGTTGGAGAGAGTAGGAAGATGTTTATCCTCTATAGAAGATTCTTCTGAAAAGTCAGCTATCGCTGTTCGATTCACACACGTCCACAATGGCTTTTTTCTACATATAAGCGCGCACGCACGCACACACACACGCGCACACACACACACACACACACACACACACACACATACATACATATACACACACACACACACATATATATATATAGTTATATATATATATATGTGTGTGTGTGTGTGTATATATATTTGTGTGTGTGTGTGCGCGCGCATGTGTGTTTCTTTGACTCAAATTATTACATTTCTTTCGATCACCTAATTTGAATAATTAACATTTATTTTTTTTTATTTTTTATTTTATGGAATTCTCTGTACGAATAGTCCCCAAAATTGTTAGTAGAAAATATTTCGAATAGCCCAAAGTTACGATCTACATTTTTTTTTGTCTGAAGTGCACTCGCTACGCAATAGTTTAAATGTTTTGACCTTTTTCTTTCAGAGCCATCCATTAACCAAGCCGTTCACCATAAAACCATCAGAAAAGTGGAAATGTGAGTATAAATCTTTATAAAAGCATTTCCCTTAAGAGTATTTTAAGAAACTTCTGCTTTTAAATAAGAATTCCTAATTAAATGTGCATCTAGATTTGAATTTACTTTTGCAGTATTGACAACTTGTACATACATATATATGAATACATACACAGAGAGAAGCACAACTCACTATACCATTTATGATGTTACATAATTTGTGAACTTTTTTCTTCGGTTTATTATAAGAATCTGAAAATCAAAACTTGAGATTTTAACTGGAAAAATACACAAATGAGCAGCGTGGAAAAAGTATCCCATGTTACTATGCAAATAAATATTCCCTTGTTTCCAAAAGAAATACGCCATTTTCATTTAAAAAAGTCTATGATATTGGGCTCGGCTAAACATTTCGTGGCACAACTTTTTCTGTTCAAGGTATTCCGATGGATAACCTCTCTAGACTCGTAACCAAGTCATTCTGGATCGTGTTGAATGAAGCATTGCTGAAAGACGAGAAATATTGATTTGACGTATTCATCAAGAACTTGGAATCAGACCTCTTGATTCCTCTGATTTTTCTACACAAGATTGTTCTTCTCTGAGAAGTACCTGTAAGATCGTACTTTCACCAATAACTCTAAAACTCTTGCTCAACTGACCAATATTCACCAAGAAATTAAAAGGATGCAACAAGAGATATTTCAAGCTGTTATAAGAAATGTGAGAAAAGAACCCTTATATGAAAACTGGATGGTGGAGCTCGATTGAGAAATATTGTTTACCGCAACTAGTTAAAAATATATCCGAACTAATATATATCGTAAATAAATTAATAAAGTATGTGAACAGTAAAATTATATTCTAAAACACTGTTCTTAAAAATACTAAGAATTATTTAACTTAAAATTGTAAATTGACTTTGGGCCCACCCTGTACTTTCTACAGATATCTATTGTACAGTTGTGAAGGAAGAAAATGGAACATACCCAATAATTTTCATATTTTTACGAAACTGTTGCCATTATTTATGGTACAAAATTAACTAAACTATGATATTAGTAAATTACTTAATCAACTTTATTAACGCAGTTAATTAATCTCTGAAAGAATTCTTTAATTATGGATTCTGCGTTTTACAAGCGCAATTAATTTCTCATTTCTTTTAATTCTTCAAATTAGGCTAAATTTCAAAATTTGTAAATTTTTACTCTATTGTTTCTGAATTAAGAGGTTTTAAATAATGGGTTCTTATATTTCAAATGAATGTCACAAACGACTAACGATTGAGTACAGCTTATAAATGCTCTCTTATGAGTCTTATTCTCTACTTACAAAATTGCTATTCAAATTTACGCAAATCGCGGTTAATTCAAAAGAAAACATTCTCAAATCAAATAACATGATATGAACGACCCAAGGGGGTAGTTGAAGGGAAATGCAGGAGAGAATCCCATTATATATTCATTCCAAAAACATCTTATGTTCTATTAAAGGTTAATAAATAAAGTTTTAAATTTAAATATAATTCTACAAAAAAATTGTTAAAAATTTGAACTGGGAAAAAAAACCCAGAATTTTGACAAATTAATTGCTTGCATTAAATGATCTAATACATGGTGCCCTAACCGTTTATTTTGAACATCTTTGGAACTAATGAGCTAGTTTGAATGAAATTTTAAACATTGACTATTTAGAGCAATTTTTACTTAATCTTGCAAAAAATGCAATGGCTTTCCTGAAGGAAAATTATTCTTCAAAATTAATTAACACAGTTAATTTAATTGTTCAATATATTCATTAACACCTGACATTAACATGCTCTATATATTCATTCACCGTAAATTAGTTCTCTACGAATAATCGACAATGATTTTAATTTTGTCTAAATATTTGACGAAAATCCCAAAAAGTATTAAAGGAAGAGGGGGGTATTCATTTTGCGATTGTCCCTCAAACAGGAGCATTAAAATTCCATAACACTTCCTAATGATATAATAGGTATCTTTTTATGGGAATACAAACGACACATCGCTGGTTAGTATCCAATCAAAACATCAAATGACGGCAATAACTGTTCACTTTTCTTGTTAAAATTTCTCATCGTTCCGCATTAAAAGTTTCAAATTCTAATTTATCCCATTCATATTATTGTACGAGTGTGGTTCAAAAAGTACCCATGTTTAGAATGGGAAATGGAGTACTCACTGTAGTATTGTCCAGTGATCATTTTCCATTTTTCCAAGCAATCCAAGAGTATGACGTCATTCTCATCCTAAACAAATCGTCGCCAAAGCTCTTTGCTTTCTTTGGAGCAGATTCATTGAAAGCAACTCATTGTTTTAGAGGTTGCCTCATTTTTGGCGTACAATGATGAATCCAAGTCGCATCAATGGTGACAATTCGACGAAACTAGAATCAAATTTCGATGGGTCTGGCTGATTAGTTAGTTGAGATTTTATGGCATTGAGTCCTTAGGGGACATATTGTGCAAAACTCAATGTGAAGCAACTTGAGGTTTGATTTGGCTGCCAAAATCGAAACTTTACAGTGTAACATTTTATGTGGCGCCATTTAACGCCACATAAAATGATAATACCAACCTACATTAGCAACGTCATCTGCCTTCAAAACAGGTACTTTTAGAACCACCCTCGAACTAAAAGTGTAAAAAATTTTACTTGTAGGTTTTTTTTTTGTACATTATTCACACGACAATCATTCATTTCAGCTCCCATAGATATTATTTATCCTAAACTTCATCTACCTCCTCATCGAAGAAAACGTTCTATCAGAGCAGAGGATAATTCCTTACTTGTCCTCAGGACTACAAATGATACATTTTACATTAAACTCAAATCTAATGAAGATCTTATTGACCCAAACCGCTTACAGATGAGCGAGAATCCGTCCAAGAATTCATGTCATTATCATGGTACAGTTCTATCACATGAACAAGGAACAGCAGCTATTTCTATTTGTGGACCCCAAAAAAAGATGGTAAGAGACTGGCTTCATATTTTTATCTTTGTGATATTTGTATAGTAATTTAGCTTTGTAATATGTAATATAGCTTTGTTATGTTAGTGCAATATAAGTAAAAATGAAAAGAAATTATAATTGTTTGAAAAGTATCATTATTATTAAACGATTCACACACGCATAAACTAGCTCATATTTTTAAATAAAATTAAGTTGCGGATTAAAAAAGGGTTTTGATGCAATCAAGCAGATTCATAAAATTTTTGATAAACATCTTTAATTTCAAAACAGTAAGTTCCTACGTATTTTTTTCAGTCTGGGAAATTACTCCTTAACTTGTTGAATTTTAAGCGGTATCTTTTAGTTTTGTAAATATAATATTAACTACCCTTACTATAATGCTGTCTTTAATGATTAGCTCAAAATTATTAAATAAGTTACATATTTCTTTTAAGTTCCATAAATCTCTTTTTACAATTTATTCCATCTCCATCTTATAGTAAAACATACAAACTATCCTTTAAAAACATACAAACTATTGTCATTCCAGAAAACTTTAATATTTACATAGCATTGGCTAATAAAACGGAACAATATCCATCAATGTGTATATTATGTAAAGAATGATAAATGTTGTTAAAATTTACATATTTCAAAAAAAAAAAAAAATGATGAAATGCAGAAAAAAAAGGTATTTAAACTTATTTATAATTTAGTTCTTTTTTTTTTTTTTTTTTGACGTTTCGAAATATTTCCTGGATTATGGCTAGCAAGTTATTTTAACTGTGTTATAAATATATTTTACAGTACTTGAAATTGGATACATAATTACAATATTACGTTTAAATACATGTCTATGATCAAAGAAAATTCGTCATGTGAAATTTGAATGAGTACAGTAAATTAAACATTAGGATTAGAGTTGTAAACAATTGGGATGAAGTTTGCTGGAGTCCTTAGCCCGGTTGGGCTCTGATTTATTGTACTGTGTGATATACCAGGATTTTGGTTTTCACTTTAGTCCGGTAGTTAATTAAAAAAACGATACTTAACAATTTGCATACAGATGTAAAAATTCTTGGAGGTTAAGTGAAAAAAATTAAAGTTAAAATTTTAAAGAGTTAAAAGTAAAGTGTTGCAAGATATATTAAAAGATAGGTCAAGTCTACCTAAGAGCTGCATTGTGAGGAGATAAAGTTTCGCACCAATTGATCGAACAGTTGACTCGCAGAGGGTATGATTGGCTGTCAAGCGAATCGAGTGAGAGTATTTCAGGAGAATGTTTCTTGATCTTCTTGTTGAGTAATTTTGGGTGCATTTTTTTAAAAAAAATTGTGTGGTTTATTTCGAGTATTGTCTATGTTGTTAAATAAATCTCTTAATATGTTGACAATGAATTGTTTTATTGAGAGGTACTTTAACAGCTTGCAGTTCCACAGTTTGGATATAAGGTAATGTATGCGTAAAATTCGGTAATTTGCCTGATAATGGATTTCGTGGTAATTTATCTAATGATTGAATTTTGAACTTTTTCTTTGATATTGATATTTGTTTTCGCAACAAATCCCCAGACTGGGCAAGCATAGGTAAAGATAGGTCTGAGAATAAGAGTATAGATTATCAAAAGGGTGGACAAACGATGGCGCATGCGCAAAACCGTGGCACATTAGATAATTACAAGCGGCGCTTCTGTCAATTCTGTGAAAACCATAGTGATGTCAAGTTTTCAAGTACTTATTTGGCTAGAGCATTATGTGTATTTCTCTCTCTCTCTCTGTTATTTTTTTTTTCATTTGTATGGAGCGACGTACTGTGATATATTTGTTCTTTTTCAACATTTTAAGAGCTGTGTGCTTTTTCTATGTTTTTCTTATGAAATTCTTTTTATCTATATCAGTGTAAAATAAAATGACCAAAAGGAGCACAGAAACTGATAGCATGCGGTAATGTAATGAACAATGTGAAAATGGGTCATTATTTATAAAAAATTTATCAGGAAAATTGTTTTGCATTGTTTGTGGAATAGGTTTGTTGTAGATACTAAGTTAATAGACATTGTACAATACTTTATTAGACTTAGATAGTAGGAAAAAAATAAAGTTAGTTCTTCGGTCTGAGTTGAAAAATGAATATGTGACTAAGAAAAAGGAAGACATCAGAAAGAGACAAAATGCATTTGCTACAATAAATTGAGAAGCATCATCTGAAACTTCTCTGGCATTTAGCGAAAAAAAGATAAATTCCCCGTCGGAGAAGAAATTGTTAAGCCTTGTCTGCCATCGAGATAATAAACCTTGCCATTGTGATAATAAAGTAAAAGAGACAAAATTTCCTAATCAAGGTAGTTAGTTATGAGACATATCGAGGAACTCTCCCAGAATGTATCCCAACAATTGAAAATCTTGTTAATTCTCGTACTTTATTTTCTCTAGTTTTAGATGAATTAACTGACATATGTGTTCGATCAATCAACTGACATCTGACGTTGCACAGTTAAACATTTTTATAAGAGTAATTGAGGAGATAATTTTAATATCTTTGAAGAACTTAAAAGTCTGGGGTCATTTCATGGCAAAACAAGATGGTCATACATATTTGAAAAAAAAAGTTAAATAATGACTACAAAATCTAAAAGTAGATTGTAGCAAACTGATCAAAATATTTGCGGGCGAAGCGCAATCAATGATAGGCAAAGTTTGTAATAGTACGGTAACATTACTCTTAAAAGGTTTTCAAATTGTCCAACACTAAAATATCATTGCGTTATACACCAAGAGGTACTGCGTGCTAAAATTTTAAATATGCAATACGTTATGTTATGGGTTGTGAAATGAGTGAATAAAATTAGAGCAAGAGCGTTAAACAGACGAGAATTCAAAGAATATTGTGAATTATTAGATTTGGAATATGGTGATCTTGATCTTCATTGTGAAGTGCACTGGCACTCTAGAAAGCAGACTCTGAGCAGATTTTGGAAATTGAAAAATACTGTTTCTAATTTTTTAGAACAAGAAAACGAACTACTCAATATTATTTGATAACTAGATATTTGATTTGATATTTTAGTTGATATTTTACTAATCATATCTCAATGGCTTGAATTTAAAATTACAAAGCAAGAATAAATTAATTCCTCAAGCTTAGTAAATACCATCAATTTATTTGTAAGGAAATGAAAACTGTTTGTATCTATCAGTTAGAAAAAATGAGGATTTGAGTCAATTTCAGTGCTTGAAAGGGAAGAGTGAATGTGTTGAGAATAATAGAAATTTGGAGGCTTAGAAGACAGCTGTATTCTGGATTTTATAAACTCATTTTCACACAGTAAACGAAACAAGATGCAGATGCCTAGTAACATACAAATGGAACTGGTTGATTTAAAAACAAATTCAAGCTTAAAAATAAAATATAATGAGTTTTTCCAGATCAAAATCCTTCTGACGTAAATAATTTCTGGACTTCATTTCTAAGTGAACATTACCCAGAGCCAAGAAAATTTACAAAAAAATATTTGTGTCGCTTTAGAACGACATGCAGATATAGACAAGCATTTTCATCTATAAAATTTATAGAAAGCTAATCAAGGTCACGAATAACTGATTCAAATTTGAAGAATTATCTGCTGACCAAATTTAACACTAATATTAAAAGACTAGTGAATTCCAACAGACTCAAAAGTTTCATTAACGCTAAGTAATTTTCATGTGCTGCAGTAAATTTATTTTACTTATAATAATCAAATAATTGAAAACAGTTAATTATATCTATAAGCACGCTTGTATTAAAAAGGTTATTAAAGATGCGCAGAGGTCAGGACTCCTTCTAGCAAGCAGAGAGAGAACAGACAAATCCAAGTTCCAAGCTGACCTCGCTCTCAGTGCCAATAACATCGATCTTATCTTCACCAAACGAGACTCTCTGGTAGCTTTAACACCATCATGAAGCAACTCCTTATTGTACAGGAGATCATTCCTGACTATTGTAGATTGGTACTTCATTTAAAATGGCATAAATTAATTGATTTAACTGCGTGATTAAATTAATCCTTAATTCTCCCCTAAACAAATTCTACTGTTATCTCAATTTAACAACCCAGAGCCATGAACGTAAGATGGTATAAAAAGTGCTCGCATTATACGGTGCACCTGATCTCGATTGTCAAAAAAAATGGCGTATGGTAGGAAAAAGATTGACCATCCCTGGATTAGCCTTTTGTTCATGCGATTGAACATGGATTTCCGAGAAAAATTAGGGGGAACCGTTTACCGGCTACTGCTCGGAAAATTTCTTTAATCTGAGTTAAATGTTATCTGAAAATGAGAGCTTTATCGAAAATCACCTCGAGATATTTTGTATGCTTGTACTAGAGGATTTTAATATTATGTAGTGAATGTCAGGACTTATGTTGTCCCTTTTCGTTGTGAAAAGTACTACTTCACTTATACTAAAGTTAAGGGCTATTTTCCATGTGATGAAGAGCCCCTGGGAAGTGTCTGTTAAGTGCATGGCTATTGCTTTTGGATTTTCACTGCGTAAAGTTGTAAAAAGTTACATCATTAAAGTAGTTACATCATTACTCAACAGATTTAAAGTGAATCAGCCTCATTACATGGCAGATCGTTAGTGGCTTTAGGACTCGAATCCTTGTCTCAACTACACCAAAGTGAGATCTCGACTTCGATCACTCCATTACCGAGGCAAAAAAATTATTATAATTATACATACATAATTTACCGAATTATTGGTTAAAACAGTGTAGAATTACCGGTAACACTTTGTGGATAAAATTTGCAATTTACCAAGCCAATATCGGTAAGCCAATCAGCCGTTTTACTGGTACTACAAGATCTAGTACCTATTAACTGGTCGTAAGCACGATTTATATTTTCAAAACCATTTTAATCCGAATAGGTTATAAAAATTGTACACTGAACACAAGATTTCCTTCTATTTACGGTAATTATTGTTACTGTAAGTGATGTGAAAAATACATAATATGTATTGTTTTGTACTAGACATCAGTTTCGGGAACCCTTTTGACCCTCCAATATAATCATCTTTCTTTATCTACTATTTTAATCAACTAATTTTACTTTTCATAAGGAACAAATATCTTAAGTCTAGTGGAAAGTGTATTGAGAAATTATGTTTTGATTTCTGAAGCATAAGGCATTTTATCTGCTGTTTTTATAGTTCCCCGCATAGCTAAGTAGTTGTTAATTTCTCCTTTCCGTTGTGATGCGTTATTTGAATGTGTAATTGTTTCCCCCCTTTATTTATCTACTTTGAGTCCATGAAAACTGATATGCCCAATGTTTTACTTTTCTTTTTAAATTTCTACTATTAGTTCACACTCTCCCTATATATATTTATATATCTTATTCAAATTTTCAATCGTTAAATAAAATACTTTTCATTCATCCACTCAAGTTCAAATACACTTTTTAAACTGGTAATGGACGACACTTGATGTTAATAAAGCTTTTTCAAATATTAATTCATTTAATTACATTTAATTAGTGAAAATGCAGTTTAATCCAACCACTTAGTGTGATTTCAAAAATTGCCAAACTTGGCGACTTTTTTTGGCTGAACAAGTCCGCGAAGCGGACCAGGGTAGCCACATTTGGCAAAATACCGCCAAATAATTCCTGTCGCCAAGGTGGTTGGGCAAAACTGCATTCCAACGATTTAATTAAACCGGATGAATTTAGAAACAAACCAATGCTTCTAGTGTGTCATTTGTTTTCCAATGGCAAAGTTGGTAGAGCGTTGGCGTAGAATCTTCATGCCATTGGATCGAATCTCGTTGAGGTATAAACTTTTTTATTTGATTTTCAAATAATTAATTTTAATTTTATATGGGAGAAAAAAAATTCTCTTATATAAGATATTTAGCAGGATATAAATTTTGGAATAAATACCGTCAGTAACGAAGCGTGTAGATCGCTAGAAAAAAATTTCTTTTGCCATTTAATATTTTGATTCTGTCATATGTATATACATATTTATATCAATAGTAATTATTTAACAAAGAGTAACTAAAAAAAAATTTCTTTGTTGACCTAAGTAGAAATTAACAAATTTTTTTTATATATTACTTGTTCTCTGTTACTACCCACAAACGATGCAATTTCGTTCGTTGAACTGGAATATGTATCACACAGAAGAGATAGATCTTAAACATAACTTTCACTTCTATTATGCCTTAGATCTCTTCCATTAGATGAGAAAAACAGACATTTTATCACACATACTTATCTATATTTCTACATATGTTTTTAAGAAAATGAATAGAGGAACCAAAATTCCTGTTTAGCATTGTGTAGTATGAATGTCTAAAGAAAATCAAAGGCATTAAAATTTTCTCTCGCAACTGGTTTTAGAGAATGAAACGTGAATATTTTCAGTTTTTATGTATTTCATTCAGAAGTTCAAAGATCTGAAATCCTGTTCAAGGAGTCGTAATTTTACTAACAATAGACAACATCTGAATACGTTTATAAACATATAGAAGGATTCGTTAGTTTATTTGAGTGAAGTAGTAATTATTAGTTATGTCGAAAGATTAAAACAGAAATTTATAAAAGAAAATAAATTAAGAAAAATATATTGACCTGATCTGATTTTTAAAGCTAAATTGTGGGTTATTATTTTTTTGAAATTGTCTACTTGGCGGAATAATAACTATTATTGTACTTCTTACTAGCTGTTATTTTGTAAGACAATTTATTTCTATTCCAATGTGAAAGTTCTCTGTTACAAAACAGAGAGTACGTAATATTGGTGATTTAAAGAATGCTTCTATTATCATGAATAGCTTCTATATATTTTTATAATATATATACTTTCCCTAACTGTAAAAAATCTCACAAACTCTACTCTAGGTGATACGCCATCGTAATTTTAAACGCTGTTTAGAATAAAAAACACAGGCTAGTTATTTTCTAAAAAATATCTTTCAGAAAACACTTTTATTTTTCGTTTTAATTGAAAGTCTTACATATAACTTTTCATTGTATTTTTTTTATAATTTCTGTCTTATAAATATATAAATTTTTATCTTGATTTGTAACGAAATAATTACTTTTTTAGTTAAATTACAGATTCACAAATTGTAAAATGATTTAATTGATTTATAGTGCAGTGTATATATTTGTACTTGTGCGTGTGAAATAAAAAAAAAAAGCAAAAAGGTTTCTTATCATTTATTCCCTCCTGTGCTAAATTTGCAAGATTTTGTAAGTGTTTTTTTATGCAAGTAATGAGTTCAGTATATGCAGCAAAAAGGAAAATTTTCATTTACTATAGATTGTACAGTTTCAGTCTATTGAACTTTATGTAATTTTAAAATAAATAATCTTTATGAAGGAAACTTTATGTATTGTCTTGACTTTCCGGAATAAGATCTTTGAAATGATTTAGAAATTATAAAAAAAATTAAAAAAAAAAAAAAAAAAAATCATAAAATGGAAAAGATAATTGATTTTTGTTATAATAGAGAAATTTAACTAATATCAATTCTTTTCTTTATTATAATGTAATCATGTGAATTTTATCCATTTCAGTCTGGAGTTATAGTAAGTGGGAAAAATGCGTATGTCTTACGCCCAGTGGATCATCTTTCACTAGAGCACATTCCGAATAACTATAGAAATAGGTCATATTTAGGGAAAGGAGCACATATTATTATGAAAATGGATAATCCGATGGAACAGTATTGTGGTGGAGAGCATAAAAGTAAGAATTTTTAAAATAAAAACGGAATCCAATTTTTAATCTAATTTTTCTAAATCTATTTTTAAAGTATTTATGTTGACAAGATTATTTGCAATACTCTATAATTTCCTACAATTGTGTATTTATTAGACTCATCCTTAGCTCATTACAAAAAAGAGAATATTCAAAATAATCCTTTATCGTTCCGATTTATTAAAATGAAAAAATTTAAACCATTCGAATTTAAATGTTTAGATTGTTGGATTTGAAATGGATATATGCATGCATTTTTTCATAAATATTGAACACAGGCGCATTAAATTTTACTTTTATTCATTCTACAATTAATGTACTATAGAGTGTTGTTTCAAAAGGGTTGCATATTTACAAAAATTATTTATACATAATTAGTTTGTATTATAATAAAATTATTATAGTTTTACAAATATTCTTCCATGGATTTCTAATTTTCAAGCATCAGTTTCTTATTGAAATATAGTAGAATTGGTTAAACTTAAGCTTATTTTCTTTCTCATACTAATTTAGTAGTAGTAGTAGTAGTAGTAATAATAATAATAATAATATATATATATATATGTGTGTGTGTGTGTGTTTGAGTGTGTGTAATTAAAATAATATTTCGTTAATACAGAAACTAGTCGAATTAAATTAAAAATATAACAGAACAAAGAAATAAAAGTAAATATAATTCCTTAAAATTGCTATGAAAACTTACATATAAATATTTTAGATCATAAAGTGAAAGTACAAGAAAACTGAACATTTTATAAATGCAAATCTAAGAAGATTTCCCAGCATGAAAAAATACATGACAAAAATAGCAAGAAGATAAACTTCGAAATATAAAAAAGTACAAACCTAGGCGTAAAGAACAAAGATAAAAAAAAAAGTGTTACCAAAAGACATAACTGTATATGTAGCACTTAGTTTTAGAAAGTTCAGAAGTTTATAAACATAATTCATAAAGAAAGAAACAAATTTTATCCATATTTAAACTGAATTTAAATAAACTATAGTCTGAAAAGATTTATCTGATGAAATACTTGTAAGTTAATTCTCATGTCCGTGAATTTGTTTACATAAGCTGCTGAAAACAGCTAAAATGTGAATTGTCAAAGCGAAAATGAAAGTGATGCTTCATTTCTAGACGATAAGCGCTAAAACTTCAAATGCATGATCACTCACGATCTTTCCTTTTCGAAAGTTAGAGCTTTTTCGCACAGGATATGATTTCTGCGACGTATTTCCTATTGAAATAGTCATAGGCAAGCAGCAAAATGCGTGATCATGAATTAACAAAAGCTAACACACGTGCCGTCGCGTGTTATTCATATCATCAAGGATAATATGGGTATTTGCAAAGGACCTCACGAATTAGATCTCAAACTAATTACATCAGAATGAAAAATAACTACAATTACAAAATGAAGAAAAATGAAGAATTTTCTGAAGAATTCTCTGAATAAGAATTTTCTTTAAGGTTCACGTTGATATAAATTTCCACATTATTTGCATACTGTATGTCTGTGGATTGTGACAATCTATTACAATTTATATCGCAAACACTGGAAAATGAATATAATTCAGAGTCAGACTTGAAATTTTAATCTGAAATAAACTAACTAAATTCCCATAAATATTACAGAATTAAATAAGAAATGCAGTTAATAATCAAAATAACCATACAAAATTAAAAAATGAAATATATTATTCTAAAATAAAAATAATAATAAAAAAAAAAACATACATAACATTATAATGACAAAAGACTAAAGTTTACTGAAAAAAAATTGTACATAATTTTACTAAAGAATAATGAAAATAAAAATGAAGACAATGCAATTTAAATACTGTCCCAACGTTTTGAATGGAATATATATATATATATATATATATATATATATATATATATATATATAATTACTTAAAATCAGTAGTACCTATTTAGGTGTAAGAAACATAAAAATATTTTGTACGCACAATCTTTTTTTTTTTTTTTTTTTTTTTTTTTTATCTCTAAGCTACTATTTCTTATAAAACAGTATGTATGAGATAAATTTTTATCAAAAACTATTTTGTAGAAATGTAAAATCTGTTTAGTCATCATTAAAAAAGGATTAGTTAATTGTTAAATATGAAATGCTTATGTATAGTATTTTTATGATTGAAAGTTATTCAACTATTATTTGTGTGTGATCAATAATTAAAAAGATAATTATAGCATTTGAAAAAAGATTTTTTTTTTTGTAATTCTACACTCATCTCTGATTCTTACGGTAGGTTACGTTCTTCGAAAAATTTTGTAAACTGAAACCATGTAAAATGAAATGAGGATCACGTGAAAAAAAAAGGGAATTGTTTCATTAACTTTTAGAGATGCTTCAATGTTTATACTTTCTGTATTAAATTTTGAAAATGAGATACATAAGCATGAATTAACGATATTCTGTAAAGAAGCAATATAAACATTAACATAATTTGACAACGTTCCCTACAAATAAAAAAGCATAAGAAAATTAACACTATTCCTTACAAAAAAAAAAGCAATTACAGAATTCAAAATCAAATAACCTTCATTTCAACAACAATTTTAAAAAAAATCAGCCTTTACTCTTCAACAGATCATGGAGCATCTAGAGTTCTCCTTTTCGTTGGTTATGCAAGAGAAACAGTGATCCGAGTCACTAACAGAAAACTCGACAATGAAAATTCTAAATTCAATATTTCTCATAGGTTCTACGTCGTTATTTGAGATGTTGTCTACATTTTCTATTTCGTTGATCGTAGTAGATTTATTTTTGAATGGTATGAAATCGGTGAGAGTGGAGAGAGCCAGACATTTCGGACACACACACGCACATTAAAATACAGCATTAATATGATACTTGTTAAATTTACAAATGGTATAATGCAAAATAAATAAAATAAAACCCAAAAGAATATATTCTTGTTTTCATTTAAAAACTGTTTTACTTAGGCATTATAGAGAGATAAAGGCCCTAGTTACTTTATATCTCTAAAAAAAATGATTAAATTACTGTGCAAAAACGAGATATAGGTGTGAACAGTCCTTGAATCAAATTTTTAAAAAATGGAAAAGTGTCACTCAGAAAGAAAATTTTCAACCATAACTGATCTTACGATGTTCTACAAATATAAGTTGTCCTTAGACATCAATAGAAGGTAGTTTTATACACTATTCCGATCCTTTTCGTCCTATATTTTAATTAAAAAAAAGAGCCCGCTTCTGAAAATAAACAAAAACGTTTATTTTATATATATAAAAAAGGGTTACATTGACTCCTCTGCTATAATAATGATTTAATCTTAATGATCTTAAAATGATATAAGCTAAGCATTTACATACATTATCCTTTACCCCCTTTCTAATATTCCAAGTAAGATGCTTATTGCCCCTTTTCCAGTATTGTAAACTTCTTCATTCATCTGACTCGTAAAAACTAATTAATGGGATTTAAGGATTCAGTCGAAGGTTACTTAGAAAGTCCTAATACGAATCATCTAATTTTAATTCAAAAGTCGTATTTGTTTGTAACCTTGATCACCCAGCGTGAAAAGGGATTATGAACACGAGTGCTCAAGATCTTGCTGATGATTGTGGATTCTGATACAAAGTATCCTTTGAGTTCTTATCTTGTTCTCGCAATCAGTAATGTATTGATTCATTTTTAGAAATATGTAGAATGCAGAAATTGTTTTATACGGATTAATATTTTTTATCCAATTTTCTTAAAACTTGATAATAATTGATAATTTATAGGAATAACTTGGACATAATATTATTTTACTATTTATAGCCCAATGAAGCAAAATACAATTAAAGTATACATAATTTCATGTAAAAAAATTCATAGTAGAATAGCTGCAGAAATTGTGATAAAAATTCTTGCTGCAAATTTTCTTAAATCATCTCTCTTCAATTTCTTAACATTAAATCATGACTTAACTCTGGAATTATGGAAACAGTGAATATTTTATAGTTCAGGAAAATATTTTAATTACAGACTTGAAATGGTACCAATTTATCTTTTGTTTTCTATGATTTGATTATTAAGTTATGACGCATATTTTTCCTTATTTAATTCTACAGCTTTTCAAGATCTATTTAAATAGTAAGTTCAAAACTCCAATTCAAGATACAGAAGAGAAGGACAAAACACTTTATTATCTATACAAAAATATGTAAGATCGCTCTCTCTCGAATCCCTCTTAACTCAGTTAATATTAGTCTATACTCTAATAATAAAGTCTTAGCTTACCAAATCGTTCCGATTCATACAATTCTTATTTATAACAGGTTCAACTCTTTTTACTCTAACTAGGAGTCCCTTCAGTCTAAACGATTATTTACGATTATTTTGTCCAATTTACAAATATCTGCCAGCTTGTCGCTATCTTATAACTCCCTTCACTCTCCTTTCAACTCTATTTCGCTTAGATATCTCTATCTTTAATTCCCAATTCGCAACACTTTCTATCTTCATTTAATTTAACTTATCACGTTTCGTTTTGATTGGAAAGGAGTTGTTATTGTTTGCAATTCAAATCACCAAAACGTCCCTGAGTTTAGTTAAGAGAAAACCACGAACAGCCCAAAGTCACAAATTTTACTTATTTAATATAAAAGGAGGATGAGTATACTTAGCATTTGAATCGTTTCTAAGCCAAGCGGTTCAAGGTCCAATTTTTGCTTTTCTGCATTATTTAACTTTTTATCACTCTGTAACATCCGAGAAATATACCCTTCTTGGAAAATAAACTTCTATCCACCTTAATTTACATTAATCTTAAAGCTGACCCATCGCTCTTGAAAGTATATTGCAGGCGTGAGCACGCAGAAGGTAAATAAGCGCCTCATTCTGGCTTTTCATATGTTATAAAGAGCCATATCTCAGTTAAATATTACTAAATACACAAATTGTAATTTAATTTAATTTCAGTGATATGGTTGCATTCCGACACCCCCAGTTTTCTCCTAAGGTTTTGAATCCTAGAAATTCAATAAATGTTCATTCAGGAACGAGTTATATATTTAAGAAAAATGGAACCAGTTTTATTCTATATTATAAAATGATCACAAAGCAACTATTATTATGAATGTGGGGCAGTTACTAACTCTAGTCCTCATTCAAAGATTATAAATTAAATATCTATTATATCAACAACAGCATATCTGGATAAATAACAGTTGAAATCTTGATCCTGTTTATATATAACTCGGACCTAGATTACGAGTGTTATTTACTCCGTCGGATCCAGATTTCTACTACCAAAGTCTTGTGCAAAGTTTACCAAAATCTTTTTCCAATCGGTTATCAAGCTAATACATTCAGTCTCTCTGCCTGATTCTCCAATCTCTTTACATATTTCCCCCTATTTGCTATACTTCTCTATATACAGAAATATAATTTGCATAGGTCACGGTTTATGCATAAGGAGAGGTTCTTAAATTATATAACGTAATCAAGTAGCCTAAAAGATTAATTAAAAGGGGAAAACAGCAATAACCCTCACAGGTTCTCCTTGTAAACGAAACATGATATATCGATGGATAGCTTGGACCCATCGATAAATCATGAGTGTCGTCCCATAGTCCATAGAATAGCCCCAAAATTGCTAATTGAACAAACCTTAATCCCTTTCTTTCAACCAAATTACTTCAAAATTACACGAATTTATCTTAACTTGTTCTTGAGGTCTTAACCTAATTTCTTTAACCTAATTTATTAATATTCTATTTCTACCTCTTTATTATCTCATAAATATTAATCTCTAATTTCTCAATTGTTCTTATTTCAGAAAATTCTTAATTAATTGGCTCCCCATATATAATATTACATTAATAACAGATGCACCTCATTTAAGTAAGGGTCTGGGGAAAACCGCTAAGGGAAGAAAAAACCCAAACCATGCATCCCAACCTGTGACATAATAATAAGTTATACTTGCAACAAGAGTTCATTAACACAAACTTTCTTAGTCCGTGTTTTTGGCTTGTGGTTGATGCAGGATACATTATGGTTGTTGATTTATTTCCTTATTAGTAACATTAAAACTCCTTAAGGTGAGTGTCAGCTGAAGTATTCAGTTCTATTCTGTGTCAGGACCTGTAATCCTGAATTTAAGATAGGCGAGTAAAGGGTTCATAATTGTAGACAGTAATTATAGCAATATTATTCAACATTAGTGACATTAATAAAAGTTACTAAGTAAACACCCCCAATCTGGTTTATACAAGCACTGTAAATATGATTATTAACACAGAGCTAATGGTTAATGTTAGTCACGTACCCTGATTGCGCCGCCTAAATGACCAGATAAAATATCTATTGCAACGTTACAAATTTATGTAGCATTCTCCCAGAAATGACAAGTCTTTATATAAGACAATTGTTATAGTACAAATGTTTCGAAATTTTGATCTTATATTATGATTTACAAAAATGTTTCCATTTGAAAATGATCACAGCTTTAAGTGTTTAAAATTTTGTACAATCATGATATTTACTGCATAATCAATTACAACCAGCTTTCATACCTTTCGGAAGTCCATGATTGCTTGTCAGAAGAAAAACAGAAAAAATTTGTACGACCTTAGGTGCTTTCTTTTTATTTATGTGGCTGTCCACTTGAAACCGAAATCCGGGACATCTCCCATGTTAAGTTACTACCGACCAAGCGGTCTAGGTGATTAGGTGGTCTCGAATATGATCTTGCTTCCCGAAATACTCTTTCCTTTGAAAAACTGAAGATGAATCTACTTAGTTGGACTTCTGGCTGCGAAAGACGTTGAGGCTCCTCGTAGACCAATCTAGCTCATTGGAGCTCATTTCTTGGTTCCTTTTCTTTCGGGTGCAGGAGTAATTTTTAGGTTGATCTGAAGAATCTATCGATGATGTAGAATCTCGCTTCTTGCAGAGTAGAAGAAAAGTTTATAGAATTTATATAAAATCCGCTGCTCTCTTGTTGTCTTTGTGCAGTATGGCACCAAACGATCTCATCTCATCGGCAGACGAATCTTTTTTTTTTCCTTAGTGGTTTGACGACGTGAGGTCATCAGTTTTTGAATTTTTTGTTTGTTTTTGAAACTATTGTTTGATGATCGATGATCCAATGAATTCTTACTTTTCAAATGATATTGAATGCAGTTTTTAGCACCAAATTTTGGTTTTACAAAAGTGGAGGAAGATTGACAAATTTCATCCACTGACTGATTTTGGCTATTCAGCCCTTGAAAATGTTGCTTTTTTTTAAAAACTTTAGAGTTCTGTTTCTTTCAACATATAATTGGTATTTTAGCTTTCCAACCATGGTTTTATACTTTAATTTTGCTTCTTCGATGCCTTTTTGTTTTCCGACTTTTTCGCTATATTTCTTTATTTTCAGCAAATTTGATTTGGACTTTTCTTTCTGATTATCGTATAATTAGTGTCCGCATGAAATTCCAGTAAAATCCTAGTCTCTCGCATAAAATCTCCTTTAGTTTTCCAAGGATATTCCATCTTTTGTATTATAATTAATTGCCAATTCCATTTGAGTTCTCTAATGTTCATTGTTAATTTTATATTTCCCGAATTTTTTGTTTTCCCATAGTAACTGAAAAATTAGATTACCATTTAGGAACAAATGAGAAATATTTATCATAAATTTCCGTCGATACAAATCACTTTCTCCTCCCATATCCTATAATGTCAGGAAAAACGTATTGTGCAACAAAATTGGTTTATAAGGAAATTGTACTGGCTTCACTTTTAACAAATTGATCATAATTGGAGGAATTTGACAATAACTAATGAATATTTACTATTGAAATTATGTCTCGACTTTCATTATCTATACCGACTTGTCAAAGTTACATGTTGTATCAAAAATTAAAATTATGCGGTTAGCAGCTATCTGTTGCGTTGATATATTAATTTTGGTACGAGTTTCCAAAATTAATTTTTAGAAATAAATTTGCTCTGCCTTTACAATGTTTGATATTCTTCCATTCTATAAAAACTTCAGTTCCCTAGCTTCTTTTTCTTTTTCAACAAGTATTGCTTTAGAAATTGGAGATCCGTTTTTAATAATATCACAAAAAAATGTCTAAGCAAAATATGGAACTGTAGATTTCTAGCTTTTCAAATATAAGTTTGAAATCTGCTGTCAATTTTTGAAATTTTTTGCATTTATCTAACTTTTCTACTTTGATATTAACTACGTGTGCCTTCATTTTTAGAAAATAGTTAAATATTTTATTTTTCAGGTCATTCACACAAAAAGTCGAAGATAAGTTTCAAAATTAAATGCAGTTTGTGATAGATCAATAATGTTATTTTCGAATCTTTGTAAAACCAAATTAAGTGCTAGCAAATATGGTAGCATATCTGTGTGGAACATCCACTCAGAAATCAAGGTTTTATTTTATAATCCTGAGTGGTTTCTTTTTTCTTTTTCTTTTTTGAAAATGTTATAAAAGCATTTATAGAAGTTCCGTAAAACAACTCAAAATATTGAAGTTGCCAACCATCTTGCAACAAGTTTAAACCGTTAAATAAAAAAATCTAGTAACCAGATTTTTTGTTTTGTTTTGAAAAAGCGTGAAATAGAATGCTTACACGCTATTTTAGTTTTTATTTACAGTTTACAATTCTTTTCTGTGTTTTATAGTTTTTATCTATAGTTTATTGCGCTTACTAGATATTTAAAAAAAATCTGTATAGTTTACAATGTAGTTCCTCTATAGTTTACAGTAATGCTTAGTCGATATCTTATAGTTTTTCTCTTTAGTTTACAGAGTTTCTTTATATTTTTCACTCTCTTTTAGTAAATGTAGCTTTTTTTAAATTCCAACTATTAGTTCACACTCTCCCCACATATATCTTGTTCAAATTTTCAATCGTTTATAAAATACTTTTTATTCATCCATTCAAGTTCAAATACATTTTTTAAACTTGTAATGGATGACACTTGATGTTAATATAGTTTTTTCAAATATTAATTCATTTAATTAAATTTAATTGGTGAAAATGCAGTTGAGTCCATCCGCTTGGCGCAAGTTAAAAAATTGCCAAACTTGGCGTATTTTTTTGGCTGAACGTCAAGTCTGAGAAAGGGGTCCAGGTTAGCCACATTTGGCAAAATACCGCCAAATAATTCCTGTCTCCAAGGTGGTTGAGCTAAACTGCATTCCAACCATTTAATTTACCAGCTGAATTTAGAAACAAGCTTATGCTCATTTGTCTTGCTATGGCAAAGTTGGTAGAGCGTCGGCGTAGAATCTTCTTGCCTTCGGATCGAAGCATAATTTTTTTTATTTGATTTTGAAATATTTGATTTTTTACTTTTATATGGGAGAAAGAAAATTCTCTTATATAAGATATTTAGCAGGATATAAGTTTAGGAATAAATACCATCAATGACGAAGCGTGTAGATAGCTGGAAAAAAATTTCTTTTGCAACTTAATATTGTGATTCTGTCTTATGTATATACGCATTTATATTAATTGTAATTATTAAATAAAAAGTAACTAAAATAAAAAATTTTCTTTGTTGACCTAAGTAGGAATTGACTTAAATTTTTTTTTTATTACTTGTTTCTGTTATAGTTAATATTGCTTATTCAATATTTTACAGTTGTATCCCCTAACTTATCAGAGGATGAGACTCGGGAAAAGCAGAGAATCCGAAGAGCCAGTTCGGACACTGAATCTAGGAAAGTAATTGAAACAGCTATCTATGTAGATTATCCCCTCTACCACAAACTTAGCGTCAAAAAGAAGCAATCTGTGGCAGAAATGCAAGACACGGTTTTAGCTATTCTCAATGAGGTAAAACTAAAATTGAAACATTTAAGAGTGGCTTCGCTTATTAACAACTAACATTTCAATCCCTTTTCCAATTTCTCTCTCATACACAATATACTTTTCATAACATGTAATGAAGTTTAATGTACTTTTGTCATAGATTGCATGTAGATTTTGAAATGTCTTTAAAGTGATTAGTCAATATTAGGCTATTTGCATTGAAAATATGTAAATCGAATAAAAATATTTAAATTTTGACAAATCTTGCACATTAAAATGGGTTTGTTGTAGCATTATATGTATTTTTTTAAATATTCTTTGGAAGGACAAGAGTTAGCAGATTTAATTGAAAATAGATCAGATTTATAACGAAAAATAATATTTTATAATATTTTTTACTTTAAAATGAAGTAAATTATGATTGTTATATTCGAAAATATTTCATTTTAATAACTATGCATAAATGCATGTTTAATGTCCCTTTGAATATTACTTTCAAAAAGTAAGGAGATAAATTTATTAATCTAGTATGAACGAAAAAAATTTAAAGTCTGTCATTTTGTTTAAATAATTTATTAAATTCTTTTCAGGTGCAGCTCATTTACAACTATCAATCACTCAAAACAAAGTTTAAAATTGTTGTCGTAAAGCTTGAAATTATATCTGAAGGCAAGGTAAGTTTTAGTTCCTTACAATTATTCCGACTTCCATTCGATTTAGATAAATTATTTAATTTTATTTATTTTACTGTAATTTACTTATTTAACTATTATTTTGCGTCGTAAAATAAGATAAGGAAAAGCATATTTGTCTGTGTTTAAAAACTTTCTGTCAGTAGTTTTCAGAAAACGTTAGATTTTCCACTTCCAACTGAGACAGTATTTTCTCTTTTCTGTCTCTTTTCAAGATTTTGTTTTCCTGGAAATAGTTTTTCTAGAAAGGCGTTAGCTTTAACTGGAAATACAAAAGTGACAATAAAAAACAGAAAGAAAAAAAAATGAAAAACCTTTTGCGTTTTTTATCGCTTTCATTTTTAGAGTTGTTAATTTTTTTTAACGCTTGTTCTCTCAGAGTTTGCCATAAAAATTTTATAATGAAAATTGAACTGTTTTCATTTTAAATATGACTTTTTTAAAAACATTTTTTGCAGTGACTTTAAAATACAAGAGTTTTATCATTAACCATTTTTATCGTTTACAACGTCATTATTTATTTTTATATGATTATTATTTGGGGTCTAATAGATAATATTTTAATTTGTGTAAGGTATTCATTATATAATTTTTGTCTTAAGGAGTTTGATATATTTGTTTCAAATATCCAGTTTTAAATTGTGTAATATGATCAAATTGTTTGCTCATGTCTGATTATTTTCAAATAGGAAGGTCCGGATGCTGCTGATGGTGATATTGATTTGTATTTGGATAACTTTTGTTCATGGCAGTCTTCAAAAAATCCACCAATCAACTCGGAGCTACATTGGGATCATGCTCTCATGCTTTCTGGGTAATAATTTTCAAGCAATCGATAAATATTCTCCTTTATGGTATTAAAGAAATAAATTTGGGATATTATGGCTCAGTGTGAGCTACCAATTCAGAAAAAAAGTAGAAAAGTAACTTAATTAATGTTTTTACCATTTGATTATACATTTGGGTTCAGTTTTATGTATTTTGCAATGAAGGAATCGATTTATACAACTTACGGAGGAAGAAAAAAAAAATAAATAAATGTTTCGACTGTTTGGATGTACTAAAAAAATATCGACTAATATTTTGAAAACTTTACTTACTCATAAAATTAAGTGAAGTATTAAATAACAAACACACTTAGCTAGAATATAATACTTTATATAACGTGGAAAGGTAAATAATTTTTAGTGTTTTTATCAAAAGATGTACAAAACATAGACCTTTGAATCTTGCACAACTGTATTATTAATGAATTAAGTTTCGTCATAAGGATAAAACGCAAGATTAATAGAACGTGCTTAAAAATATTAATATGGAACGATTGACAAAATGGATATAAAATTGCAATATCGAGTGAAGGGCCTTCGGAAATGAGTTTTGTATTAAAAGGGCATAAATACTCAAAACTTATTTGTTTTTATCAACCGTTAATACTTATTTTCTCTTATAATTTTTTTATTTCTAGTAAAATTTCCTAAAATAATGCGCCAATAATTTTTGCATAACGTTTTTTAGCTGGATGCTATTCAGTGAACACTATAGTAAAGGAATCCTGTACTGATTTTCAGAAAGAGAAGGTTATATGTTAATATCCTTGTAAATTTACTTATTTTCTTGTGAATTATATGTGTGAAATAAAACATTTCCGCTTAGTAAAAGTGATATATATATATATATATCAGATAAACTAAAGATGTTGTCAATTTTGGAAATTTAACTGTATTTAATTTTCTATAGGTTTAACATACATGATTTAATGTTCAAAACTAATTTATTGATTTGTTGAACATTTCAAATATTCATCACTGTACATCAGTTTAAATATTATTATGTAAATTCTTAATGATGTAAATCACAAATAGGTGGCCTATATAATTAAGAATTATGTAAATCCCTTATTTAATTTATCAAAAAATAGTTTTCCCATTCAGGTCCTATTTTCTTTCATCAGTATAAAAAATGACTTATAAAAATACCCTTATCGTAACATAACTTTTTATTGACAAACATTGTTGCAACACCTTTGAGTCATTCAACAATGCTATCGAAATTTCGATACAGATTGAATTTCCGCAATTTTTAATGTAAATTAACCGAAATATGTATTGAAAACTCAAAATTTTAAAACTTATTTTCGAAAAAAAATTTGTACGAAAATTGATTAAATTTATGGTGACTGTGAATGTAAAGTGACTGAAAAAGAAGATTTAAACAAAATAAAATGAAAATTGGTTGAATTAAAGTAGAAAATACCGAGAATATAAAAGAATTCAAAGTGGACAAAGAAAGAAGAAATTTTAACGAAAACAATTTCTAGGATATAACTATATATCGAGAAAGATTCAAAAACTTGCCTATTTTAAATCAGGTGCAATTAACCGCTAGTCCCTTACGGTCAGAAAAACCTGCTGTTTTAGAAACTTTAATGACCGCATATTCGAATTTCATACTTAATTAATTTGAATTTTACTTTTCTTTTCTAGTTTGTTTTTAATTATATTTGCTTCACTTTTATAAGTTTTAATTAAGATTAAAATATTTCTTTCTTCTTAGCTATGACCTTCATAAATTAACACCAGGAAATGAAAAGAACAAGAAAGTCTTAGGCAAGTATTTTACTTAATTTTTTACTAAGTGTTTTCTTATAAAATATTCCTGAAGACTTGTTAAAAATTAGACTGCGCCAAAATGCAGGTTACAGGAAACAAAATTAACTTTCGAAAGAGCATACGAGTGACATATGTGCCAAGTTTTGAAGCAGTAAAACAATAATTCCCAGTAGCAGGAAAAATATGTACATAATTAAAGAAAAGTTTTCAGCAGGTAAACGGAAATAGCACCAAACCGCAAATGTATTTTAAAGCTGCTAATGATGAGCTTAATTTGCTTTGAGTATCGCCATATACTTTTAACCGCAAACAAATTTTGATTGGTATTTCCAACGTCCTTCCTTTTTTACGTTTGCTTCATTTTCAGCAAATCTAATCACTTCAAAAATGTGATGAAGTAAAAGATTCTTAAAAATAATTAATTTATTAAATTCTTTCGTACATTAATCTAAAAAATGTGCACCATTAGTAAAAAATTTTATTCACCGGAAGATGTAAAATTAATTTTTCGTCCTTTTGTATATCTTGTCTGTTATAACAAAAACTGTAGGATCAGTTTCAGATTTTAGAATATTAAATACGCTAAAAAACTTGTAAATGAAAAAGTATTATCAATTTTTAAGCATATCCGACAATATTTGAACTGACAAATAAACAATTTTACGTATCTAAAACAATTTTATAACTTTTCTATGACTTAAGTCAAAGTATTCTTGAAGTGAAGTTGAGTATGACGAGTATTCATAATGATTAAATATTTATGATGTTCAGTATGTCAAAGTTCTGAATATAAATTATCCAATGTAGTAATTTTTCAATTACATAATAATTCGATCAATAAATGTCATGAATAATTATTTTAGATAAACATCAGGCAACAATAGACTTTAACTTATTCTAATAGAACATTACTTCTTTTTGCAAATTCATAGCATAAAATTAATACATTTAAAATAGTATTTTAATGAAATAAGCATATAATGTTTATTTGCTACTATTGGCACGGCAATTTTTTAAATCGAAATACAAAGCTCTACAGGGAAAAAATACCACACAGAGACTATATGTAATGTATTCTAAGTTATTTAAATATCATATAAAGAACTTGCCCTTTATTTATTTCATAAAGCTGAAATGTTTTATATCTTATAGGTTTGGCATGGGTAAATGGAATGTGCCGTCCTAAACATAGCTGTACTCTAAATGAAGGTTCAAGTTTTGAAGCTGCATTTGTTATTGCCCACGAAATGGGCCACAGGTAACCAAAAATGAAATTCCGCCGTATCCATACATTTTTTTTTCTTTTATATCAATTTAAATTCCAATAACTGAAGTATTCTTCAGCTAAAAATCACAAGCAACAGGATCACCATCACAAATCTATCGAGAACACAGAATAACAAATGTGGGCCAGACAGAGAAGCTCAGAGGGGATATATATTTTTTACGCGTAATCAAATGAAACTGTTACAATTAAAAAAACAATAAGTAGGAATAAATGAACAACACTGTTCATCATTTTAATTGAATGAGATTGAAAGTCTCATTCGTTTTTCTACACATTTAATTTGGTACATATATGCTTAATATTCTTTCTCTGATGGAACTCCTTGTTGATGATTTAACTCATTTAAACTTTCTCTGAGATTCTAACTACTAATAAAGTCTCGTAATACTTATTTATTTTGAATATTCTCTACAGAAAAATAAGAAAGGGATTTTAAAGAGTAATAATATATTAATTAACGATAAATAAATAAATAAGATACATTATTCTCTCATGCAAAATCTAAAATGAAAATCTCAGCAACAGATGATCAGAATGATTATAAAATTTAATAACAGAAGTCTTGATATTTAATCCGGCATTCGATGGTTCTCACTTTCTACAATCTGGCATCAATCAAGCCATTCGCTTTCGGATTATTTCGTGTAGATTCGCTCGTTTGTTGATTTCGACCGCCAGATGGTGACAAAGTGTTGCTTGCATACCTGCCTAGTGTTTATCACAATTATCAGTTTTCATTTCAGTTCAGTATTTTTTGTTTTCTATAGGGTTACATATCACATTTGCACAATATTACAAATGTGTATACATAGTGTGCTGTAAGGTGTTCTCGAAGCCCTGCGGATGTTCTTCAAATGCTAATAAAACTAATAAGCGTAAACACGTTATTAGAATAACTTGCCGCAGCTTGTTTTAACTATCCTTGCACTGTGTTAATCGTTCTTTTGAGCAGTACTTTTAATCAATACAAGAATACTCAATTAAATTAATGTTGAACATTTGAATTTAATTTTGTATTTGCTAGAATGAAGAATTACTTTGTCGAATACTTATATCATCTGCACAAGTTCAGAATGTGCGTAAGCACATTAAATATACGTTTAATCGCTTAAATTCTTATTAAGCGGGAGTTTTATTTTTAATATCCCCATTAAAAATATGTTGACGGTCGATAATCCGGCAAAATCACTAATCCAGCATGGACGGGATCCCAAACATGCCGGATAAAAGAGCGCTTGCTGTAAATTTATTTACAGTAATATTTTTTTTGTTTAAATTCAACGTTCTTCTACATTTTCAAATAGTTTTTAATTTTTCTTTACGCTACATTAGTAAATAAGACATTTTTTCGCTTTGATCTTTACAAATGTCAATGAATAGGAGCAATTCTTAATTTGTAAAAAAATCTTTGAAAACACAACAGTATTTATTTTAGTGCATATTTTTCACACAATTTTATTTTTTCGTTATGGCAATTGATAGACATACTTAAATATTTTTGAAGTGATATTATACCCTGTTCTCTATTTTAAAATAAATTGATTTTGAACGTACTTAAAATATAATGAATTTTATCTCGAGAAGTAGATCCTTTTTATCCCGGAATGTGCAGAAGTCGGGGAATCGATCAATCCTAATGTTTAATTTCAAGTGGGTTTTTTTGGTCGCTTTTATTCACCGTTTTGGTTAATAGATTAAAAATTAGAACAGCTAGTTCAGCTGGTCTTTATGTCCAAAACTTGAAATACGAATTTGCTTGCTTGTAAGGAATTTCAACTCTGTACTTTTTCTTTCTTATCTTTTTCGACTTCTTATCTTTTTCGTAATTTCAATTAAAAACATTTTGACTGATATTACTTTGATGACATTAATTCATTTATATCCCCCTTCCGATTTATTAATTAATACTTGTTAACATCCATATAAAATTTCTCTTTTTGCAGTTTTACTTAATAATAGAACGGAATACTATCGGAAAAATCAACTCATAATAACAATACCAATTATGTCACAATTCCAATTATTGTTATGCAGGGTATTTCATAAGCTTTCATCTGGGAATATAGTCATTTTTAAAATTGTATTACCACAATAAATTTGTCGAATATTGCGTTAATTGATATAAAGAGCTTATCGGGCAGTTTTACAGGATAAAGAAAAGAAAAACAAAATATCGGTTGCGTTACATTCTTGCTTAGGAAATTTACAGTATCAATTTTTAAAAAGTTTTAAAATTCCATTTATTTTTTTCATAACTATATTTTATCATTTTCATAATAACATGATGCAAAGTTAAATCGAAAGAATTATTTAAAATTTAAAATCTTTACTACAACACAGCTTTCGCTTCATTGAGCAGTTTAAATACAAATTGCCCGTTTTTTAAGGTGAAGCCATCAATTTCCATTTTCCAAAAACATTATTGCTGCGCTTACTTTTTGAAAACTTTATTAAAGCATTGGTATCTTCCCATACTGATTTGCATACTTGTTTTTTTTTTTTTTTTTTTTTAATCTGAAAAGTCTGTTAATCATTCCAAGTATTAAAAATATTGTATTCTCAATAGATACTAGAAAATTTTTCTTGAAGTAGAATAAGCTCTCGTCTGTGATCAATAAAATCATAAGAAGTTAGTAGATTAGTTCAAAAAAAACATTGCTTTCTTAATTTCAGAGAACTCCTATATTCTCTAGTCTTTAAGTTTGTTTGTGAGCTATAGTTTCCAAGAAATCGAAATTGTTATCATTTGTTTGAAACAAGGAAATGTTATATTATCTCACACAGAAAACTAAATAATTTGCGTTGAATTACGGTGAAGAAATTTAAATGTTAATCATTTGTATGATGCAAAAATCTACACATCTTTAATATTTAGAATAAATTCAACGGATTCCATACGGTATGTAATTTTAATCACCTGCGATATATAATATATAAAACCTTGAAAAAAGATATTATTACAGCTTGAATATGTTTGGTATAAAAAGGTATTATCTTATTTATTTTTTATTGGAACATACTATATATATATATTGGTTTATGTGTTCTTTTTTTCCGTATAAACATCCACCAATATAGTTTTAACAAAAAATATTCTTAATATAATTCAAATATTTTAACACAAAATCTTGATTAAATAAATAAAACATATTCTTCAGTTTTACTAACTTGTTTCAAAAATGTATGTAACCACTTTCTTAAAAAGAGAAAAAAATAAAGCCGAGTTTTTACTTGAATTCCATATATATTCAGTTACCACTTAAAGTAAAACTACCAAATGTCATCATCGATTTTTTTAAAGCAAGAAATCTGAATGAAATGTGAATTATTCGATGTAATTAATGGGACAATTTTCTCAGTTTAGGGATGATGCATGACGGCAGAGGCAATGACTGCGACCCCAGTGCCTATCTCATGTCCGAAAAGACCGGACCCGGGAGGATAACATGGTCCACATGCAGTAATGACTATTTGGAAAGATTTTTTCAGTAAGTTGCTTTCACTTTTTAGGACAGTCGGAAACATATGCATGATCACGAATATGTTTCACCCTCACAAATCAAAGTTATATATATGGATCAATTTTTCTCTCAGTCTTCCAGTTACAGTTATGCATGTCTTAACATGGTTATTAAGTCGGATTAATTGGGACCAGAGTAACCAGGGATATGGAAAATCCAGGTTAATAAGAGAATGGGAAAAAAATGAAATAAAATAAAACATACTACTGAAAATCGTCTTTATACTGACCGAATAGAGTATGAGTCATTAATACAGAAGGTAAAGAAGTCTACTTTGTGAACATATAAGAGTGTTTAAAATTGTTCTTTTGTATTATGCATTTGGGGGGGGGCATCATTGCGCCATATGCCATTTGTCACTGGTGATAATAAGTCTAACTAAGGTTGTGTTGATCTTGTGCAGAATATTTTTGTAAATTTTTTTCTCCCTCTCCCTTCTTTTACTTTCGTAAATCATATATGTTAGAAGCATTAAGAACTAAAATAATTTTCAAGATTCATGATGGAAACTAATAAATGTTATAGTGAATTTTTTATCCCTAAAAAAGGAATTTCTAGACCCATCCGGGTTATCTGTAGATTCAAATTACTGGGTCTAACTTAACGAAATTTTGCTGTATTGGAGCTGAAATTACAGTAATATTTCAGTGATGAATTAATCAGAAAATTGAATTTGGAGAAATCATGCTATCATATTCTAGAAAATGTACTTTAACCTTTGATAAATTAATTTTGTTACATAGAAATTGCTTTTCAAGTACGAATTAATTACAGTACTTTTCCATTGAAACAGTTTTTTAAGAACTACATTAATAAATTTCGTTCATATCCTTTTACGATTCTTAGAAAATTCAATACACAAAACTTTCAACATTTAAGTAGGTATTAAACTACTATATTAGCCACCCAAAGGGCTGTTGTTTTAGTTGGGTCACTTTTGACGTACCACATCACTTTTAAATCTTTTATCGTTTGCTTCAATTTTAATTCCCTTTATATTAATATATTCAATGTAATAATTTATCGTTTCTTCTAATTTTAATATCGGAAAAGTTAACTATTGACCATTTCCTGATACTTCATCGTATTCTTTAATTTTTTTTTTATTTAATTGAGTAATTTAATAATAATTTTAAAAGAAGCGAACCTTGGGTGTTTAAATCTGTTCTTCGCAAAACTTTGCATAGAACTTTTATATTTTTTTATTAAACATTTTCTTGTCTTCCGACCATTTGAATTCGTGAGCGCAATATTAATCCTATGAAATTTATAATAATTTATTTCTATTGACTTCTGTATTAATTTTTATTGCAATTAAAACATTTAAGAAAATGTGAAAATAATCTAAATTCCTATGCATTATATTTGTTTAATTTTATTTAAAAGATATTTTTAAATATTTTGAATGGTTTTTAAAGTTCATAACTCAGTAATATTTTTCATTAACTAAGTCATTAGGTGTCTTTAAGATTGTAGGAATTTTTAGATATCGGATGAAAAAAGTAAGCAAGTGGAAAACTTTTTTTTAATTCTATGTTCTTTCTATAGTAGCCAAATCATTACAAAGGTTTAAGTTTGTGATAGATTATTGAAACCTATAAGATTAACATCATATTAACGACTTTTCAAGTTGGCGAAGAGCTATGAAAACCTTAAATACTAAAAACACTCTTTATTATATTTTTATAAAAATTATTTCCAATCCTTTTTAAAATTTTATTTTTGATGAATATGGAATTTTCGTATGATAGTTCATAAATGCTATAATAATATTACAAGACGAAATTTCACCGAGACGAGTATTTAAGCAATTTTATAAATAACTGAGAAAATGCTCAGTTCGGTATTGCTTTCCCATAAGACATATTATTACAATTTGACAATTAAGCACTTATAATTTGGTAACGATTTCTGGACGCAAAAAATACTTGCCGAAAAAAATAAAAGGTAAATATCACATTTAAGCACAATGGACATTTGAATGCCAAAAGCTATTAAACAGAATTATGCTATTTAATTTGTTTTACCAAATAGTACACTAGAGAGGGTAATCTAAATATCAATTTGGTTTTTGTAAGTACTAAATATTTAGCAGTTTTACATAATATATTCTGGGTGTACCCGAATGTCAGAATCCCTGTTGTGAGAAATGGATCTTCTAGCAAATACTGTTGACTTTGAGTAGGATTGTATTATTGAGAGGGAAAACTCAAAATTAAATGACGAAAAATAAATATATTTTTACAGGAAAAAGTACCACAAAATATCAATCATTCCTATGAATGTCAAAAGATGCAACAACACATACATTGTTTACTAAGTTCCCACCTGGAAATACGAGAACGTAACTACTTTTTTCACCATGCTAAGTTATATAATGAAATTTTTGTATTATTTGGAAAAAATCAAACAACACTCAATAACAAAAATGACGCCCCTAGAAGAGGAATTGCCCGATTGTAATGAAATTTCGTATGCCAAAACATTTGGACCGAACATGCAAAAGATTAAAATTTGGTGTTCAATGAATGCATGGCGGGAGTTACATCGCATTGGAACTGAGCACTCAGCAGGTATATACAAGAAGCGATTCTCAATCTGATGGTAAAATTTTCTGTGGCATTTCGATTTAGCATACCTTTCAACGATTAAAAAAATGCCTCACCGCAGGATTCGAGCTCTTTACGAGCAACGAGCTCTTTACGAGCTAGAGTTTGAAAGAGCTCGTATCATAGGATTGAAAGAGGCACGTTGGGCCAGTCGGAGACTCGCCCGTCACATGGGTCGAAGCGATGTGGCGATTAGAAGGTGCTGGCAAGAATGGATGGACAGTGGCAAATTTTTGTGTCATGATGGTAGCGGTCGACCTAGGGCCACATCAGATCGGGAGGGCAGAGTGATTGTCATATCAGCTGTCAAAACATCTGATTCATCGTTATCAACCATCAGACGTGCGACCCGCACACGAGTGTCCACCATGACCATTTTCAGACGCTGATAGAGCAAAGTCTACGCTCGTACCGACCGCTATGCCACCTGACACTCACGCCTGCACACTGTCGAGCCAGATTACTGTGATGCTTGGCTCGATCAAGTTAGAATGATGCTGACTGGAGACGTATATTATTTAGGGACGACTTCCGCTTCCAACTGTGTCCCAACGATAATTGAAGACGTGCCTGGAGGTGCCCAGTGTAGCGTGCCAATCCTGCTTTTACTATTGCCCACCACACAGGTCCTCAACCAGGAGAGTTATGGTCTGGGGTGCCATTTCCCTTGATAGTTCTTTGTTCGTCATTAGAGGCACACTTACTACACAGTGGTACGTTGACGACATTCAGAGACCTGTTTTGCTACCATTCCTTTTGCAGTACCCTGGCTTTATTTTTCAGCAAGATAATGCCTGAATACAAACGGCACGTGTTGCTATGAACTGTTTTACAGCGAGTCAAACACTTCCTTGGCCAGCCAGATTTCTCTCCAACCGAATATGTCTGGAATATGATGCGAAAGCGATTGCATCTACCAGGGGATGTTGATGACCTAGCCCGACAATTGGAACAAATTTAGTAAGAAATACCGCAGGAGACCACCAGGAAGCTTTATCACTGTCTATGCCACGTTGTATGGCAGCTTGCATCCAGGTTAGAGGTGGGTCAACAACTTATTGAGCTCGTCACTTTGTAATTATGTTACTCTGAAATATATCATTCAATTTTTCTGAAATTTTAATAATTTTCTATTCTGCACATAATTTTCATATCTGCCAATTTTTATCTCCATCGGACAATTCCTTGGTGCGTCTTTTTTTTTTTTTTTTTTTTTTTTTGTTATAGAGTACATATCACTATATCACTAGATAAGTATGAAAATGCGTAAAGAAGAAAGATACACACTTATATAAGTATAAGAAACAACAATCGCACACACACGCATACTTGCAATATTTTTCAGAGCATACTTTCAAATCAATGGCTTCATTTACAATATTATACATTGAAAGTAAAAATCCGTTATTTAGCATCTCAATAGAAGTTAGTGAGGTCATTCTGGAGCGGTTTTATTCTGTATTCGTAACAATGGAACTAAAAATTATCTGTTAAAAGATAAATATGGGAGGTATATTTTATTTTTCGTTTCTTTCAATGATGGCGTGCTAATCTTTTCGATCATGTCGACACGAAAGTTGGTCAGCTCTTACAATAATAAAACGAATAATAGTAAGTTTTAAGGAAATCTTGCAACTTCATTGATTATTTTTAATATATGAACATAAAGAGCCATTTTTATCATTTTGAACTATAAGAGATTTTCTTAAACATTAATCATATTGAAGCCCCTCCCATATTATTTTACGCTTTACATAACTTTTTTTATTACCTTTAAGACTGTCAATAATTTTATCATGAATCAATATCATTACTTTCAATATCATTTAATGTTTAAATTCTTATATCACGAAATTGTGTTTTTGTAATGAAAAAAAAATTAATGTAGGAAAAATGATTGGATATTGTTTGGAAAGAGAATAAGAAATGCTTATTACATCTCGATGAATAATGGAAACCTGAACTCAAAAATTACCAGTATTCTTTATTTTTTACTCTTACCATTCATTTTATTCATTTGTTTCCGAAGTAAAGCAACGTGTTGTTTCTGTCTTTTTTGACTAAAATGCATTTGATTGATCATGTGCAAGAATAAAAAATTTAATATACCTCTTATTTTAATTTATATTCGGTGCAATTCGTTTAGAAAAATAGTTTTCAGTGTTCTATTTCAAATTAGTTCTGGAGAAGTCCGATAACAAATTTTATGTTCATTGTTCCTCTTGACTCTCACAATAGGATTTTCGAAGTTGTAATAAGTTGCAATAAAAATTTGTACTACAACAAAATCTAATTCACAACCATATAACCTAAAATATTTTTATATCATGATGACAATATTATTCTTTAAGCTGAGATTGTAATTTTTTTTTTATGTAAGCAATCATCAGGCTTAAAAATGTATATTAAATTTCAAAAGTACGAAAAATGGTTCAAAATTATCTTATCATCCCCAAAAAATGTATATACAATAATGTACTTTTCAAATTTGAGTGATTTTTACTTCTTGACATTTTTTGAACATATTCATTGACTTTTTCAAATACATATACCAGGTGGCCTAAAAGTCACTAAATAGTTTTAAATGAATATAAATTTTAATGTTTTAAAATATAGAATGTACATTTATTAATAACATAAAACGAGGTGGGGCTATTACATAACGAGACTGACGCTGTAAAACATTTCATATCGATGTCATACGTATTTACTTATTATCAACTTCAACATATATCTCTATTTCTACAACACTCTATGCGAATCTTCCATTGTTCGAAACAGTGCTGGAAGTCTTCTTCAGTCAGCTCCTTCAGGACACGTGCCGCTTTCTCTTTTACAGCTTTAACGGACTCAAATCTCGTTCTTTTTAATGAAGATTTCATCTAAGGGAATAGATTGAAATCGCATGGCTCAAGATCCGGCGAATAAGGCGGATGGTTTAACACTGGGAGGCTGTACTTGGCTAGTAACCTCTTGACAGACAATGTGGAATGAGCTGGTACATTGTCTTGGTGGAAAAATTTGTCGTACGGATTATTTTTCAATTTCAACTGCCTCAGAAATCGCACGAATACTTAACCAACTGTCAGATCGAACCAGATTACCGAAATTTTCGATATCGCCATCCGTTTTCGACGAGGAAGAGTGATTCGGGCTTGAATCATCTTGAAAATGAGTAAACTACTCAAAAACACGTGCACGCAATAAACATTCATTGCCATACACTTCTTTTAATAAATTATAATCTTCAGTAGCGATTTTTCCAAGTTTCATGTGGAATTTCACAACAGCATTTCTCACATCGTTTTTCAGCAAAAAAATAACTCTAATGCGAACGAAGACTACGGCTATTCAGATTTGCTTACGGAAACGAGATACACTGCATTAGAAAGAGAAGTCTTAACGGTAAAGAGCTGTCGGTCCTTGGCGTTTGGCGCATGAGTACTTCTTCTGTTGTAGCATTAGTCTCGTTATTTAATAGCCACGACTCGGATATATTTTTTGGAATATTTTTGGAGCTAGGTTTGGAAAACACACACAACATCTATTGGACGAGCTTCAATGTCCATTTCGCAAATTCGGACACTTTCCACCACATTTTTCATACCAGCTTGCATCACCTCTCGTTATCCATTGAATTTCATTAGTTATTTTGGTCTTGATATATTTAATGGTTTTAGGGATATTTGTGATAACGCGATCTTTAACGACACCCCTAGAGCAAAAGAAATCTGGTGCAATAAGATCAGGAGAAAGTAAAGATTGATTCCATGTTCTCGAGAACGCCTTCTAGTCCATGTTCCTGATTTTTCAGTAACGCTTTCTTGGATGCGATCAAAATTGGCCTGACTGTGAATCAAAAGGGGGTGTTCTAGTTTTTAGATGGCCGCGGTAGCTTAGTGATCATGGTCGCGAACTCGAGGCCGGCGGTTTTCGTCGAGTCGTGGGAAAGAACCTTGATGCACAAAAGACCCGCTGTGTAGCTGGAGCTGATGCACGTTAAATCTGTCGGGGCCCAAAGTTCTCCCGTTGGCATGGAGTGGAAGTTTGGAGAAAAGATGCTAGCTCGGGTGTCGTCCTCGTCACTTGACTGAGGCTCAAAATTACGAGGTCCGTTGCCTATAGCCCTCGTGTTGCTTCTAGCACGATGTTAATAAAAATTAATCAATCATTTAATCAGTTCTGGCACTTAGACAGATCCTTGTGTAAAGAAACGTTTAACCAGAGCTAATATTACTTGTCTTGAAGGAGGCTTTCTTAAATGAAGTGACGCATATACTCATCTGCCCATTGTATGAGATTGAGAATCTTCATTTGGGTGTTTGGATAGTTTTCACACGTTATTCAGTAGTGTATTTTTCCACAATTAAAATCCCAAGCAATGATTTTCAGATTCTTATAAGAAGAACCAATTTTTTTTATAAAAGTTATTAATATCTTAAATCATAAAGTAACTTCTAACCCACCTGTAGTCTTAATAAATTTTTCAGTTTTACACTTTGTTTCATATGCTTGAGATATTAAAATATAACAGATGTAAGACATTTCTCAGAATAGCTAAGAATCATTAGAAAAATCCCCCTAACAAGAATGTGTAGGGCAGGGGTCGCCAAACTTTTTTGATCATCGCCCCCTATATAATTTTTCGAAATCTCCATAGACCCCCACAAAGGTAATTTTTAGGTAATTAAAATAAAACTATATATTAGTCTAAATATTTAATAAATCAGAAACAGTAAGTAAAGTAGCTACAGATTTTTTACTTCTTAATGAGATGAGTGGGCCTGGTGTTTCTTGGCAAGGTTCGCTATATTGGGTTCGAAATTAGTCAATTTTAACCGTAAATCCCCTCGAAGCTCCACATTTAATTTATTTCTGTTTTTAGTTAAAATTGAATTAACGTGACTGAAACCGGCTTCAACCATATACGAACTTGGAAACGCCAGCATAAATGGCTGAGCCATTTCGTAAAGTTTCACATATTTTTGGTCACAAGGTCGTAAAGTTTCGTAAAGTTTCACAAACTGGTCACAAGGTCAAGTTGTGACGTCACGGTATACATACGAAAACACATAAGGAAAAAAGGGGCAGATTGTTTTCTGATTTATTATTTTATTTTCTATAAAGAATATAATATTAAGTCAATTATAAAAATATTTTAAATTTTTACGTACGCAGTTAGGTATGTGTGATTTGCGTATTAAGAACTGTTTTTCCTCCGAGTCCCAATAGACCCCCATTCGACCCCTTGGGTCAGATAGACCCCTACTGTTGTTAAATAGACCCCTAGGGGTCTATATAGACCACTTTGGCGACCCCTGGTGTAGGGTATTTGATAAAATGTTTTACTTATAAAGTTTGATATATTTTCTAAAACACTTGGGTATCAAATCTCTAATGAGGTTTATACTTTCGTGTCTTTAATCCTTGTTTTTTCCTCGGCAATAACCGCAAATGTGAAGGAATTCCGGCTAAATCACTGTCATGTTACTTAATGTAATGCTGAGGAGTATTGAAGAAACAAAATTATTTAGAATTTTTCCTTTTAAAGAAACTCATTTTAATACGATGGAGTTATAACTGCGTTAAATTTTTATTTGAAAATTATTTTTTTACTGAGTTTATTTAAATAAAAAGTAAGTAATGCTTTTGTTAAAGGAATATTTAAAAGGAGGAAAAAAGAAATGGAATAATAAAAATTCGAAAAATAGAAATAGAATAACTGAATTCCTCCTTATTATTTACATGAAGGAACAATTTGAAAGAAATAACTTATGTTATGAAAAATACATCTTTGAAATCATATGGATTTTTTCCAATTGTTAACAGAAAAGCACTTTAAAAGTTATTTACTTTTATTTATAATTAAAATCTATTCTTTCTCTGAAATTGTTTCAGAATTTTCACTTAAGATTTACATAAATTAAGAAAAGGGATAACTGAGAGCGTATTTTCTAAATATTTTTCAATCTGTTAGCTTACTAATATTTTTCTCTCCATAGTCGACCCTGTATTTATTATTTAGTCTTAAGAAAATGAGTTTTAAGAAAATCGGAAGAAGTATCATTAGAAGAAAAATAATCTAAATTCCTCCTCAAAGAGGTATTTCTTAAAGTACGCCATTTTTACTACTGCGTAGTTGGAGAAATCTCCATAATCAATTGTCTGTAACTCACGATCTATTGAGATAAATCAAATGTGATATACACTCGTCAATAGATCGATTTCCCAGTTTTCCAATGGTTTTTAACATGTCACCGTTTATTGATGGAAAGAAGGAAACACAAAGGAAAAGCTACAGTTCCGCAACTCGTCTCACAGTCGGCAGTGTAATAAAGGATTTGAAATGTGAGGCGGCTGCCTGTTGGCTGTGTAAGCCAATGGATTAATTATATATGATTTCCCATTTCGTTAAAGAGGAATCATAATGCATAGAATACTACATATAATCTAAAATATCTTATACACGCAAAACGTTACTACTCCTTTTGAAGATGGATGTATATGTTCATTTAAAGTATAAGTGGCCAAAGTGGTCCATGTGGACCTCCAGGGGTCCATAGAAGACCACATGGGGGTCCACGTAGACATGAAAAGAAAACAGGGGTTCACAAGTTGTAAGTGGGGGTCCACGAAAAATTTTCTGGCGTTCATAATAAAGAACAAAAATTTTGGCTTGAATTTACCTATCAACGTAGGCAGGTAGCATCATTCACTAGGTAGGTACTCAAAAATATTCGAGACTCAGTTCAAACACAGAATTGAATAGAACAATAGATAATAGTACAAGTGTACACCACCTGTCGAGACTTGCAAAGCGCCGCCCGCTCGTCTGGGATGCTTGTTTAGACCTGTAAAGGGATGAAATGCGACTTGCGCTGTGCTTGCAATCTTCATTAGTAATACGATTGCCAAGAACAAAACGTTACTCATTTGTTTCCGGGATTTTGAACATAAAAGTGTGACTGTGAGTTAATCGATGTCAGTGTTTGCAGTGCCGGAAAAAGGAAGTATCTGCCTATTTGTTATACATATTTTTATTGTATATTGTAATTTATCAATCATATTATATTTGTTTTACTATTTGAGTGTAGTAGGTAGTTATGTAGTAAAAATTAAATACTAGAAATTATTCAAAACTTCTATAAAAGAACAAAAAACCAGGGAAGATTAAACTTTAGGTACCTAGGTACTTTTTTTTAGAAATATTTATTTACGCACATATAACCACAAATATTATTTTAATAAATAGGACACAAGAAAATGTGCTACTTTTTTTCTTCTTCTTAACATCCCCAATTTAGGGTGATATTTTTTAGGAGTTTTGGGAATATATGGTAGAAATGTAGCAGCAGGGGGTCTACCGAAAATAGTAAAACTTTGAAAGTGGTCCACGAGAAAAAAAAGTTTGGGAACCTCTGATTTAAAGCTTTAGAAGTGTTTCATAAAAATGAATCTAAGTGAACTTTACGAGTAGATAACTTTAAAATAAGTACTTATAGCTTATTCAGTTTTGAGTACACATTTGACAATTTGACATTAATGTTGCCTATTGAAAAATGGACAGAGCTACCGAAATGGAAATGGAAGGATTTCTGTTTTGAATTTGTTCATAAAGCCGCAGTCAATCGAAGGCTGGAGTCTCCCAACCACCAGCTTAGGTACTCCTAATCAAAGAAAATGGATTGTGAAATTATAATTATTGTTATTCTTTTCTTATCTTTAGAGATTCTTTAAGTGTGCCTTTTGTATTTTTAGAAAGGGCTATGGATCTTGCTTAGAAGATGATAATTCCTTCACATTGGAAAGTTTAAGTCATGCATTCGATGATAAATTACCCGGAGAAAGGTTTAATCTCGAGGCACAATGTAAATTATCATTAGGGGACGAATTCAAGCCACATGTTGTACCCAAGCCTCCATTCAATGTAAGTATTGTTTTTGGGAACATATTTATCGCTGTACATGAATGTGTGTGTGTGATGAATTAACGACACCATCTTCTTTTACACTTATTTTTAACCCCCAACGAAATTCGTCCCAACTAATCTTCTCGCATTTAAAAACAAAAAAAAAACTTCAACTCTAAGACAATTTTGAAACATTCTAAACATAAATCAGGCTCACGCTATTATAAAACCTCGCTTTCCGCTAGCAATTTCTGTCTTCTGCTGTCATTCCTAGCTCGCGCTTTTGTGGTTATCCAACATGAATAATGTCTACTTTCATTTCTGCTTCCGTACACTGATGTAGCCGTGGTGGCCTAGTGGTAATGGTCGTGAACTTGCCGCCGGTGTTGTTTCCGTCAAGTCGGGGGACAGAGCTGTGATGCCATTTAAAACCCGTTGTGTAGCGATGATAATGCACGTTAAGTCTGTCGAGATCCCATGTCCTCCCATTGGCGTGACGTGGAAGTTTGGACAGAGAGGTTTCAGCTCAGACCATGCTCTCGTCCTCAGGGTTCATGCGGTCTGTCGCCAAAAGCCATCGTGTTGCTTTTAAGTTCTATGTTAATCAACAATCTATCAAATCCATGTACTGGTTACATATATTAAGGAGATGAAACAATTTAAACAAATGATTAAATTCCAACACAAATGCTATTTTCAGAATTGAACATCTAGGCATCATCGAGATGTTGTGTATGTATATATGAGTATATAGTAGTACTTTTTGAAAAGGACATTTCTAAATAAGGAGCAAAATGTGTAGTTTCTGTTAGGTGATAATTATTGGGATGAACAATTGTGCATGTAAGTCAAAGTCCCCATACACAAGAAAAGCAAATATTTTATTTTGGACAATATTTTAATTTATATTTTGTGCTATAGATATGTGATTGCCATCGGAAATACATTTTAATACTTACTTTACACTGTTGACGAACGAGCATTAGTGCAGTTGAAGTTATGCTTCTAGTAATGGTGTCGGCGATGCGTTCTCCGAGATAATTTATGTCTTGTACCTTTAGTTGATACTTTATGGCCTGCAAATGCCCCCAAATATATATTTTTGATTGATTGTGTGGTTTATAACCCACGGATACTGTATCAGAAGGTTTAAATGGTTACGAGAGCACCTCAACAGAAAAAGAAAAAAAACTCTTAATTAATAACAACACTTACAAGGAAAGAAAATTAACAAAATACGGTTCACAATAGTTGATCAGCTGAAGCAATGAAATACGAACTGAAGTCAGAAGCCTTAGATGAGATTGAAACTACTTGTGTATAATTGTTGCAGAAGGACATAGATTCATTTCTTTAGAAAAGTTTGCTCCCACTTAATTGGCTCGCCTACCCAAATGTCGGCTCTTATTCTGGGTGGAAGCGTGTAAGAATCTCATGAAGCCAAATTTTTTTTATTTAAACAACAAGCAACACGAGGGCTTTTGGCGACTGACTTCGTAATTCTGAACCTCAGTCAAGTGACGAGCTGGTACCTCTCGCTCCAAACTTCCGCATCACGGAGAACATGGAACCTCAACAGATTTCATGTGCATCAGCCCCACTACACAGTGGGTCTTAAGTGGTGTCAGGGATCGAACCCACGAACAAACGGAAGCAATGCCGGCCGCGAGTTCACGACCATGAGAATTAAAGCTACCGAAATTATGATAAATACGGAAAATTGAGATAAATATATTTGGGGACTTTAAAAGTAATCATAAACACACAAATCCTATCTTACTTTTTTCCCCGTGGAATTTCACTTTTAAGATAACATTTAAAAAAATGCGCTATTTTATCTCTGATCTTCAACGTATTCATGATTTGGAGATTTTATTTAAAGATTTGAAAAAAACTGTCGGATTATTTAAGCTTATTATTATTATTATTACAAAATCATGTAACAAGCTAAAAAAGCTATTTTATACTGAGGTTAATATTTTTAAATAGTAAATAAATGTTGTGTAATTTTTTAAATTAAAACTTCATTAAGTGAAAATTACTCGATTAGAGAATGAACAGTTGGTTCGTAATAAAAAATATCAAGCTATTTTTAATCCAGAATTAAGAATGTTAATTTTGAAAATATTTTTTCAAAAGAAAAAAAAAAAATGATAGCATTTTGAAGAGTATTTGGCATCTGAATGAAGTATTTGTTCGTGAATATACTAACATGCTGTTCTCTCGATTATAGAATGTATGCCGCGAACTATGGTGCGTATCTGGTCTATGGGCATCTGTCGCTCACCCTGCTCTTGAAGGAAGCTCTTGCGGAACTGGAAAAGTAAGCTATTGATAAATGACACTAAATTTTATAAGAAATTGCGCTGCAATACTTTATTTTATTGATTTCATTAGGATGGAACTCAAAATTCCTTTTCCAAATATATACTTCTTATGCTTAGAAACATTTATAGAAAATGCATTAACTAATGCTTTTAACAAAGGAAATGCTAGAAACAAAGTAAAACTAATGCTTTCATACAAAGATGCAGACTTTTAACGATGATTGCGTAAGCTTAACACGTAAGTATTGGCTATGCACTTTAGAACAAAATGCTTTGAAAGAGCACGTTCCAATTTCCACACTTCGTTTATTCGTACACCTTGGCAGTTTTCAAGTTTATTTTATTTATTTATTTGTAACATTCCATGAAATTAAAAAAAAAAAAGTTAAAATGACAAAATGCTTTGAAAGAGCACGTTCCAATTTCCACACTTTGTTTATTCATACACCTCGGCAGTTTTCAAGTTTATTTTATTTTATTTTATTTATTTATTTGTAACTTTCCATGAAATTAAAAAAAAAGTTAAAATGAGAAACCACCAATGTTTGGATAATAGAATGGGGAGGCGAATCTTCTTGAGTCTGAAACAAGGTAGTCTTGTGCAGATTTCTTAAAACATTTATATAACACCCAGGAAAGAATGCAATTTATGGAGACAGGATCGCTGAGAAATCGTACGGAAAAGGTCGTCCAAGAGCCACGGCGATCGATGAAAATGGGTTTTTGCACGTTACAGAAAGATATAACATTTCAGCAGATTCTTATCTGGGGCTCTGGATTCTAAATTTCTAGGGCTTTTGTTCCAGGAGGTTACATGAGAGGGGTCTGTTTGCAAGAAGATTTGCTGTTTGCGTCCCCCACACTTCTTCGAAAAGAAGAATCTGTTTAGCAAGGTACAGAAAACATCATTGGAGTAGGGATGAGTCCAAATTTAGTTTAACCACTGATTTCCTATGTACTCTCATCTGGAGAGAACTACTTCACGTCATCCAACATCCGAGAAAGAGATCGGTATGGTAGAGAACGTCTTTATCATTTGGATGGGGGCGCAGATCTTCGTCTCTGATAGAGGCTCTGTGGGGGCTGTGAGGCATAGGAATGAATTCTTAGACGTCTCTGTTCACCTTTTCAGAGGTGCCATTAACCCTGATTTCATTATTATGAATGACAACTCTCATCCCCATAGGGCTCATTAGTTGATGAATTTCTGGTAAGTGAAGATGCTCGCCGGATAGATTTGTCAGACTTATCTACAGATCTTAACATTATACAGCATACCTGGTATACTCTTGGGAAGGCAATCACAACTCATCTTCCTAGAACTAGTCAAGACCTGAAAACACCAGGATAAATGGGGCCGAATGACACAAGAACTCATAAACTATCTCATTTCCAGGATAAATTCGTGTAAAGGCAGTTGCATATCTGTAAGAGGAAACCATGTTCTCTATTTGCCCATTTTTTGTTCTTTGTTGTAATCTCTCTTTGATATTTTCCAAAATGTTTTAGCCAAATAACCAGAAAAATGCAGCATAACTTGTTTAGATACTTTTCCTTCATTTAAATGTAGCCAATAAACAAAGGTGCTCAGGAAGTCGGTTAGATGTTATTTTCTTTTTGCAGTGAGTCAAGCATGACGCAGTAAGATTCTGTTGGTGTATTAGACGATTGCTTTCAAGATGGTTGATTTCTCGTGCTCTTTATAAAAATGTTTACTTTTATTTAGTGATATTATAAAACATAATAAAATAAAATTAATGGAGCTAAGATTTGTCTCGTCACTAGAGGCGTAGCTAAGGTTTCCAGTGTCTGGAGACAACGATCTCACTTTCCCTCCTCTTTGGCAAAATGCAATGAGGAAGGGAAAGAAAATTTCGTATTATCAATTTGGCATCCAAACCCCGAGAAAAGGTATCCCCCTCTCCCCTCATCCATTCTAGCAACGCCACTGCTCGTCACCCAGAAAGCGATGTTAAATGAAAAAGGTTACAATTATGAAGAAATTAGAAGATCGATTGATGGAAACATAACCAATGTTAGTGCTTCTACATTTCTGTAGATGCATCAGGAGACTCAAAATAATCCTGAAAAGGTAGAATAAGGCGTAAATTAGCAAATGATAACAGAAGAATTAGACTGGGTGACGTTGGGCTACATCACGATTTTCCCTTCTCTAACGTTGGAAACTTTTCCATTCGCATTGTTTAAAACAAAATCTCGCCCCAATGAAATGAAATTTGGTTCAGGTAGATTAGATTGAAGTTATGAATTATAATGAATGGATGAGAGATAAATTACATTTATAAGTAGATATTAAATGAATAATAGAGAATTAAGAAATAGGAAGTTTATTGAGGCATGAACTAGAGTGAAAATGAGACGTTCGAACCAAACCGCTCATTATCTAAGAAGCGGTCAGAGGAATCCTAAAAGAATTAGGTGGAAGGATCCATACTCGAACCCATAATTACTGTTTGCTTAACTACTCGAGCCCGGATGAATGGGTAAGAAACGAATTAAATTTCTTTTATAAACCAGGCGTGAGTAAGTAAAGATTACCATAGAGAGAGTTGTCAGAAATAAGACTTAAATATCCATAACTTGAATAAAAAACGCTTTATCAGGATTTGATTGTATTATTTAGTGATTGTATAATTAGTATCATTGGATTGAAAGAGGCACTTTGGGCCAGTCGGAGACTCGCCCGTCACATGGGTGAAGCGATGTGGCGATTAGAAGGTGCTGGCAAGAATGGATGGACAGTGGCAAATTTTAGTGTCATGATGGTAGCGGTCGACCTAGGGCCACATCAGATCGGGAGGATAGAGTGATTGTCAGATCAGCTATCACAGCCCCTGATTCATCGTTATCAACCATCAGACGTGCGACCCGCACACGAGTGTCCACCATGACCATTTTCAGACGCTGATAGAGCAAAATCTACGCTCGCACCGACCGCTATGCCACCTGACACTCACGCCTGCACACTGTCGAGCCAGATTACAGTGATGCTTGGCTCGATCAAGTTGGAATGATGCTGACTGGAGACGTATATTAGCGACGACTCCCGCTTCCAACTGTGTCCCAACGATCATCAAAGACGTGTCTGGAGACATCCAGGACAGCGTGCTGATCCTGCTTTTATTATTGCCCACCACACAGATCCTCAACCAGGAGAGTTATGGTCTGGGGTGCCATTTTCCTTTATAGACGAATCCCTTTGGTCGTTATTAGAGGCACACTTACAGTACAGTGGTATGTCGACGACATTCTGAGACCTGCTTTGCTAATGTTCCTTTTGCTGTACCCTGACCTTATTTTTCAGCAAGATAATGCCAGACCACATACGGCACGGGTTGCTATGAACTGTCTCACAGTTTGTCAAACACTTCCTTGGCCAGCCAAATCTCTCTGCAATCGAGCATGTCTGGAATATGATGGGAAAGCGACTGCATCTACCAGGGAATATTGAGGACCTAGCCCCACAATTGGAGCAAATTTGGCAAGAAATACTGCAGGAGACTATCAGGGAGCTTTATCACTCTATGCCACGTCGTGTGGCAGCTTGCATCGAGGCTAGAGGGGGGGGGGGCCCAACACCTTATTGAGCTCGTTACTTTGTAAGTCTGAAATAAATCCTTCAATTTTTCTGAAATTTTAATCATTTTTTATTTTGTGTACACTTTTCCTATTTGCCAATTTTTGTCTTCTTGGTGCGTCATTTTTTTTTATAGACTGTAGTTGCATTATATTTTCGATTAAACTATCTTTCAGTGGAAGTATAATTTTATGGTATGTCTCCTGAAAAATGTGGTTTTTGAAAAAAATGTGGTTTTACATTACCTGTAAAATAATCTTTTAAAAATATTTCCATAATTTCGGATATTTATTTATATAAAAATATAGGGGAAAAAATGTCGATTAGTTTACTCACTGTGATAAATTTTCTCATGGAACAAGAACTGCTTGGTCTATTATAACATTAATATACTAAAATAAATAAATATAGAATATGAGTTAAACAATTTTTTGCTGATTTGTAAAGTTTTAAAATATTTTACACTGGTCAGTTTCACTCAATTTGTTTAAAATGTTATTTGAAAAGAATACCCAACCGATTATTTAACCTAGCAAATATTTGTTGCTCTTTCTGTTGGAAAAAAGAAAATCTTTTTGATCTTTGTTTTGTAAGCCTTTTTATTTATTTATTTTTGGTTTGTCGATCTTAGAAACTGCACTTTGTTTACCGCTATTTTCAATAATCCATTGTTCTCTGCATTATTCCTTTTTATGAGGGATCATTTGTTTATGTTATTCGGCAACTGTGGCGGAAAAAAAAAGTCATGGCCAATAGTTTTTAGTGCTTTTTTTTTTTGTTTTTTTGCTAACACTTCTTATTACCTTGAACTCAAGTTTCGCTCAAGTCTTTTCATCAGTTTTTCACCCTCTTCCCGATAAGCTGTAACCTTGAAATTTTGAGTACAAATTTAGTATGGATGAGAATACAATATATTGAAATACAAAACTACGAATAAGGAAATAAAGATGAAGAGAAAAGTACAAAATAAAATATGTATATATAATTTTTTTTACAAAAAAATAATAATACTTCTATTTGAAAATTCATCGGAAGAAAACACTATCTTCTAACTAGTCCCAAGGAAAACAAATTTCTGGAAATTAAAAAAGGGCTTTTTGGGAGGGGAGATGTCATTGATTAAAAAAAAGGTTTTTCTATTCTTTTCTGCAACAAATTCACTATAGCGGCAGTTTATCATTTGAGTATCCATGAACAAATACAATTGTATGGAAAGTGTTAAGAAAACGATTGATTTTCCAACCATACAAGTTACAACTACAACTTACTCTTGCACAAAATGATAAAGAACAGACAATTAATTTTTGTAAATTCGCTTTTGATGAGCTCGACAAAAACAAGCTATCTATGTCTAAGACTATCTTCAGTGATAAGATGACGTTTCATGCCAATTGTAAGGTCAACCCACACAGTGCTCACACACATGGGATACAGAAACCTTTAAAGTGGATTATCTTTTGCCGAAGGTTAATGTGTTTTGTGCCATATCTCAGGACAAAAGTATCAGTCCATTATTTTTTCACGAGTCTATTGTTATACTTGCATTGCTTAGTTGGATATGCAATAGATTGAGTTGTTTCCTCGGTTAGAAGAAGTTGGAGACTTCATTTTTAAGCAGCAGGAGTTCTAATTATCGATCGAATATCGTTTATGTTTTTTTATGGTGCTGTGACACTGAATGTTTATAATTTTATGAACTTTAAAATGATATTTTTAATTTAATTTGTCTAAAAAGGTCATAATTTCTTTAATTTTTGAATAGTTGTTCATCAAAGTTGAGATATTTTTGTATGAACTATCCTTATAAATACTGAACAGCATATTTGTTCTTTAATTTCATTCCTCTAAGGATTGATTTGTTTTTATTAACGTCGCATTAGAAGCAACAGGAGGGATATTGACGACGCACCTCGTAATTTTCAACTTCAATCAAGCGATGATGACGACACTTGAGCTGGTACCTCTCTCTCCTAACTTCCACACCGCGCCAATGGGAGGACTTTGAGCCTCGACAGATTTAACGTGCATCAGTCCCGGCTACACGGTGGGTCTTTTGCGGCATCAAGGCTCGAATCTACGACACGCTGAAAACCTCCGGTTGGAAGACTATAACACTAGGCTAGAGCGGCCACATTCCCCAAAAGGATGCAATATCTTTCTGAAAATATGTAATTGTTTTTCCTTTAAAATAATTTTGTCTGACCATTTCTGAGGACCTGAAAGAATATTCCAAACCCTAGTTAGAGAGCGAATGTCACATGTGTATAATAATATTACGAGGGTCAAAAAAATAAAATATTTGGAGACGATGAGATTGCCAAGGCAAACTAGTGTATTGCCCTCTGTTAAACGGCTCCAAAACAAATTTAACACTGATTCGTAAATTAGTTTTATTGACTGTAAGTTAGTTTTTAGATAACTAACTTTTTATCAATTGACGCTAATTATAAATTAGTTTTTAATTAGGCACCTATCAAAATCGTCAATATCGTCATTTAGCATAGAAATGTCACCATCGTTCAGATCTGGATTCATCATTATTCATCGGAAATCAAGCAACAATCAAAACAATGGTTTGCTTCCGTTTAATTTGCTTCAAAGAAGACGAAGAAGGTCTCATAGGTCGGAAAAGTTTTGGGAAATGTGAAGTGCGTCATATTCCTAGACTTCTTGGGAAAAAGAAAAACAATCGATGGACCATACTACTGCGAATCACCCCATTTCTGTTTCCCGTTCCTAACACGGTCAATTTTTGAACCACCCTCGTATCTAATTATTTTTTGTTCTGTATGTTTTTATAACAGCACAATGGATTAGCATCTCTCAAAAGATAGAATAAATTTTTTTAAAAAAATTCCTTTGAATACAGATTTTGTTACTCCTACATTTTTCTTTATTTATGATCACACATATCTGACCAAACAAAATTTACCTGAAGAAAGACTTCGGCAAAAATATCACACCCATAATGAATTACCTCATATTTAGAAATATCACGCGTACGAGATTATAAGAATTCTAAAAGCACATTTCACCTTAGTCACCCTCTTACAACTCAGCAACACAGTTTAAAAAGAAATAATTAAGATCTATAGGTCCTCGACCTTACAGGAGCCTTTTTTGTAATTGTCTTTTTGACCTTGTAAGTCTGCGCATTACTCACCTAAGGCATCCACCCTCCAAACTCTTTTAAGTTCGACATCCCACAGAGACTTCGCTGGATATTTTCCTTTCTCGTTCGTTAGTCTGGAAAATGCATTTGCAAGATTGATTGATTTTACCTTCGAATAAGAACGCGATTTTCCTTAAAAGCAAGTTTCAGTTTTCAGAAGTTGGCAATTTGTAGGATAATTGACGGAACGTTGTGGAACAAATTTTCATTTTTACATCTCATTTTATTTCTAGAAATACGTTGTAACTTCGCCAATACAAATCAAGAGAGAAACGGCTTTAATTATCTATAAAAATCACTCTTAAAAATTCAGTTTATTTTTAGTTCTTATGTAGTTTAGTTAGGCTATATTCTTTTAAATCTCACGTGACATACAGTAACGCTTTGTTTAGGCTGCCTCGATAAACGTTGATTCGATAGGAAGCATTATTATGTTTAGTTAAATTTCACTTTGTATTGTTTTGCCAATTGCCATATTTTTCATCAATTTTGTTATAAAATAACATATTATGTTAGTACTATGACCTTGACAAAAAAATTAAAGACGTATATATGTAAATATTTAAAACTTGTGTATATGATTATATGTGATACAAAATATATTTATCAGTGTGCAGTGTACGTACATAAATGTCAAGAAAATGCATTTGCATGTGAAAACTAGGTTAAGCGGTTTATTTGCCTTGGAAAAACACGCGTAATATAGCAATAAATAAATAATAATCAAAATTTCTTGTTTATAAAAATGACTATAGATGGCTAAAAAGGAAAAAAAATCACGAATTTCAGAGGAGCTAGATTTATTATTACCAAAATAAACTCTGTATTTCTGTCAACATGCTTGTGAGTTATGTATCATATATTCTATTATGCAAATTAACATAAAAGTAAAATTCGTTTATTATCGAGTGCTTGTTTTGTTTTCCCTATTTAAAGCGTGTTATGATGACCGCATGTAATCCTATTTCACTTAGCACTTTGCCGTTCAGGGACGTTTCTAAGCGCTTAACGAGATCTAATTATATTTATACTTAGAACAAAGTGTATGTGCGCACGCACGCACACACACACACACACACACACACACACACACACACACATATATATATTACTTAAACACACACACATTGGTGTGCAAAAAATAAGGACGAAGGCGAAATATTAGCATATTAGCAGGGGAACGAAGAGGCAGAGCGGACTGAAAGACCAATCAGGAGATTAACTCGGGTGAGGTACGGTAATAAATGCGCAGATATGCAAGTAGATGTAATGTGGGATAAAGCATGCCGGCGGTGTAAGCTTTGTATTTCGGGGAAAGCTACTACACTGCGTAGATCAGTTTAAACAACATCGAGTTACAACCTCAATATAAAATATCGCACAATCCATCTGTTAGATGACTTCTGGGAGATTTCACCCAAGATCGAACCATTGGAAAGATAGAGAAAGGTTGAAGTGTGACAAGTATGGCTGCGTTCAGGATTGCTCACATCATCGTTTTACGACTTCAAAGAAATTTTCGAAATACTGGAACAGCTGTCCGACGGTTCAGCAATGGTCAACCACGAGCAACCACGCCAGTGGACGACCGGTATATTGCTCTAAAGGTCTGAAGAAACAGGCGGCAAACAACGGGAGAAATCGCTAGACACACGGCACAGGTGATTGGACGGCCGATATCAAGTTTAACTATGTCCAGGAGGCTACGCAGTGGTGGTCTGTTTTCACGATGATCTGTACGGTGTGTATCTTTAACGCCGGAGATGGCGTTTCCTGTGGTGCCGGGAATACAAGAATTGGACAGATAATCAATGAGGTCGAGTACTCTTTACGAGAGCAGGTTTTAGTCTGAATAGCGATTCTGGACTCATGCACATCTGGAGAGAGCTCAAAATCCGCAATAACCCTTCCAACATAGCATCATGTTTGGTTGCCGTACCGATCTTCCCATCGTCGGAAGAGGTTCAGTCACAGGGGGCCGCTATTGTAACAAGATTCTCCTTCCATATGTGCGTCTTTTAGAGGCGCAGTTTGTTTTCATGGACGACAATACGCTAGCACATCGCACAGTAGCTGTCGAAGAGCTGTTGGAAAGTGTGGATATTAAACGCATGGATTGGCTGGCAAGGTTTCTGGATCTAAATCGTATATAGCATGTATGGGACTTTCTAGGGAGACGCTTGGTAGCATGTAACTTACCGACAGTAATTATTCCGATTGGCAGTACAAAACGAATGTACTGCAATGCCTCAACAACTCATTGACAACCGCATACTCATCGTGGCCAGACGATTTGAAACCTGCATAGCAGTCAGGGGAGATCAAATCCCATACTAAAGGCTGGATGTTTCTAGCTAGACACCTATCACATGGATATTTCGGCCCTCAGTCGTATTGTGCTCCATGTTACTTTTTCAATAAAGTTCCTTTTTATCCTTTTGATTTCCTTTTTGGTAAGTTTTACTTACATTACTCATGTTCTTACGTCTTGGGGATCTTATGGTGTTATTTGTGTTCATTTAGAAAGCTTTTGCACACAACGTTATGTTGAAAAAACATCTCGTCCTTACTTTTTGCACACACACACACACATAAATATATATATATGCGCGCGCATGTGGGTAAACAAGATCATATAGAGTACAGATTGTGAACAGCAATTTAAGAAAAATCAACAATTAACAACACATGAATATTATGTAATTAATACTGTTTTATACTTTGAAACGGAATAATGTGTAAGCATACCAGTATTAAGTGATATATATATATATAACAGGTCAATTGAAAAGTCCCAAGCCTACCATAGTAAAACACATTTTTTGGGCAAAATTAGTTTTTTTTATTCAAGGGTGATACACTGCTTATAGCGACCCTCCAACTCTTCTATACCAATTTTGTAGTACGATTTGTCCTTTGCTTCAAAATAGGCCTCAGTTTCGGCGATCACCTCTTCATTCGACGAAAATTTCTTCCCAGCGAGCATTCTTTTGAGATCTGAGAACAGGAAATAGTCGCTGGGGGCCAGATCTGGAGAATACGGTGGATGAGGAAGCAATTCGAAACCCAATTCATGAATTTTTGCCATCGTTTTCACTGGCTTGTGATACGGTGCATTGTCTTGGTGAAGCAGCACTTTCTTTTTCTTCAAATGCGGCCGTTTTTCGGCGATTTCGTCCTTCAAACGGTCCAATAACGCTGTTGATGGTCCTTCCTTTTTCAAGGTTGTCAATGAAAATTATTCCATGCGCATCCCAAAATACAGACGCCAAAACTTTGCCAGCCGACTGTTGCGTTTTCCCACGCTTTGGAGCGGGTTCATCGTGTGCAGTCCACTCGGATGACTGTCGATTGGACTTCGGAGTCAAATGATGGAGCCATGTTTCATCCATTGTCACATATCGAAGCAAAAACTCGGGTTTATTACGCTTGATCCTCTTCAAACACTGCTCCGAATCATCAACTCGTCGTTGTTTTGGGTCAAAAGTGAGCTCGCGCGGCACCCACTTTGCACAGAGCTTTCTCATACCCAAATATTCGTGAATGATATGATGTACACGTTCAGTTGATATCTTTAGAGTGTCTGCTATTTCATTCAATTTCAATTTACGGTCATTCAAAATCATTTTGTGGATATTTTTAATGTTTTCGTCGGTAACAACCTCTTTTGGGCGTCTACCGTCTTCGGTGCTCATTTCACCACGTCTAAACTTAGCATACCAATCCTTGATGGTTGATTTTCCTGGGGCAGTGTCCGGAAACTGGGCATCAAGCCAAGTTTTTGCTTCTACTGTATTTTTTCCCTTCAAAAAGCAATATTTTATCAACACGCGAAATTCCTTTTTATCCATTTTTTTCACAATAACAAAGGTTGCTTCACTCAAAATGCTATAATTTACAAACTAATGATCCGACAGCTGTCAAATTTATACACGCATCTTTTGAGGGTTAGGGCTAACTAAAAAACATATGGATTTAATTCTAGTAGGGCTATCTATGTGTCAGGCCGGGGACTTTTCAATTGATATGTTATATATATAACGCTTCTAATTTGTTCATATAGACTAATTCGTTTATTTTACGAATGGAAAGTAAAGAGGAAGGAAAATATCCTTATTTTATCTAAATTATCAATAATTTCTCTTTTTAGCTAGCTCAATATTACTACATTCGTCTTAGTTTCCGATCTTTTTCAAGATTTTAGTATTAGATCGGTCCATTCGAGCACCTGTTTAAAGTTATCATAGAAACATATAGAATATCTATTTTTTTTTTTTTTTTCGTGACTACCCTTGGGAGTCCACCAATTCAAAGGAGTACGCAAATATCTTTTGGAAAAAATGATTTTTGAAGCATACTTTTAAAAGCGTATCTTTTGTGCAAAACAATTCCTAAAAAAAGTACAATACCACAAACATTTTTAATAAAAGTTCTGACAACAATTGAAGTAGTTTCAAGAGATTCATTTTTATAACTGAAGAGCTTGTTGAAAATAATATCTAGTTTTTTTTTATAACAAAACATTGTAACCACCCTGTTGTACACTTCCTCCGAAGTAGCATCGGAAATATTTACGATAAAATAGCAACTGTTAAGAATCTGAAACTGCATCATATTTATTTTTTCATCATACAAAAGATTTTAAAACAAGTAAGAAATTATAACAGTTTGATGATTTCGGGTGTAACTTCAAATTTTATCGTTCTCTAAAATATTATATTGTACACTATGTTATGAAGTATTATAATATTAACAATTAAATTATGTTGCAAAGATTTTTAGTAGATTTCTTATATATATATAATTGAAATGAATCTACTCAATGAAGTTTAAATTCCAATAAGAAGCTACCAAATAATTAAGGCTCCCGTCTATCGGCCATTTTGATTTCATGAACATACTGTTAATCCTATAGAATTTCTACAACCTCATTCAAATCTATATTATTTTATCTATTTGAATGAAAGAAGTATATCCGAAAGAGCAAAAAATAATGAAGGTTTCTACGTAATTACATTTTTCCACCGATTATTGAAAATATTTTAAAGACGGAAATTCCACAAACAAATCAATAAAATAGGCTTAAAACTATTTTTGGAAAAAGGAGGAAAGATGAAATCCCACTGAAACCTTCATTGTTTTTTACTCTTTCGCATGTACTTTTTTTTTTAAATTCAATTAAATAAAGTAGTATAGGTTTGAGGACAGTAGTAGAAATTTCATAGGATTAACATTACCTTCACGTAAAAAAATGGCCGGTAGACGAGAGTCTTAAGAGTCGGTAATTTGGTTAATAACGGTACGAGAATTTTTATAAGTATAAAACATAATACAACTACATAATGAATAAATACATAAATGATGATTTTTCTGTCTCTTTTCAAGAAAACCAAAAGTAGAATAATTATTAATAATAATAATAGAAAATGTAATTAATTTTTTTGTTTTTTTTTGTTTCAGCATTGCATTCAGGGAAAATGCAAAGATATTGCTATCATGACGTCATCACCATCAAATGCTGAAATAGTCGAGGACATGAAAGGAGCTGTTGCAGAATTTTTGGACAAGTTAAAATCGGCATTTCACCTGCTTGTATCTTGAAACCCACCGAGCTTATAAGATAGTCTATACAAATTTTCACTTTTTTTTAAATATCTTCACATTGTCTTTCAATAAATCACCAAATACTTCAACATTTACGCACAATGAAAAATTCTTCATACTTGGTCATCTTACTGTTAATACGAAACATTATTTCATATTCCTGATTTCAAAATATTTAAAATGGTTCTGATGATTAATAATCGCATACCTTTTTGCTTAATTAATAATACTCTAATGAAGGGGTATTTAGCCAGGGATCTTAGAGCCCCAAGGGCAAAGGTGTGAAACTCATATCCAGCCACGGGCTAATTAATAAAGTTACACACGGGCTAATTAATAAAGTTACGTTGGTAGTTTTTCCCCTTCGTAGTAAAACTGTTCTTTGTGACTTGTATCGTAGTGCTTGTGTTGATCATAATGATTTCTTATGTTACATAACGTTGGCACACTAATAGTATCATTGCACACCAGGCACACATTGCTCTATCTTTTATGTCACAGCAAAAATACTCCAGTCCCACTTTTCTTGGAAATACCGATTTTCGTCTGCAATTTTTCATTTGGTTTTACTATTACATGTTTTCGAAAAGGACATTCTAAATGAAAGAGTCTAGAACAGATGAGTAATGGTTAAAACAAATTGATAAAAAAATTTAGTAATAAAAAAAACGATTTTTTTTTTAATAGAACATGAACTTACCAGACAGAATAACTGCCCAAATTAATAAGCCTAACGCAAAGAAACTTATTATTGTTGTTCTTTGCAAGTGGAACATTTAATATTAGGCACGCCAAACAGGTCGGTAGAAGAGTAATGTGTATTTGACATGGTAGGTATTTTGCTATATTTCTTAAAATATTTGCTACTACTGGTGGTGGAAATGATGCATAGATTTAACACAGGGACAGTTCAGGTGAATGTTGCAGTTCGCCATCAATAAGTATATATAATTAGAAAATTTAAAACTAAGCGATGATATTTTAGTAAAAATTTTGTTATGTACCTGGGCCACAAAGAAATTCGTTCCGGGCCACATGCAGCTGGTGAGTTTGACACACTTTATATAAGAAAGAAATTCTCAAACCATTTTGTACCTTCGAGCGCAATCTAGAATACCAATGAGGAGCCGGACACATTTTTTTTCCAAATATGAGCCTATATCTAGAAAAAAATATAATGTGGTATTTAGAGGAATGCCCATTTAACGTGGATTCCCTTTCGCAGATAAACAATTATGCAGAACGAATAATTACGTTCTGCGGTGGCGCCATCTGTGATCAATGGCATACAGTACAGGAGTATAGGGAGGCATTAAAAATATTTTTAATGAATGTATATTTGACTTTTTAAAGTTTTTAACCAATAACCGGGATGTCCAATAAGCCTAATTAAAATGATAAATATAATTACAAGCAAATAATTTGCAAACAATTATACTGGTATTAGTTTTATGTGTTATCAAGAACATCACATTTCGGCATAATGTCTTTATGCAAGGTAACCAACAATCATTATTATAGCGTTATATTTAAGAAATAAAATCAACAATATCGCATCTCTGTATAATGTCATTATCTAAGGTAACCAAAAATCATTCATTATAGCGTTATATTTAAGAAAAATAAAAATATCGCTAAGAATATCGCATCTCGGAAGAATGTCCTTATCCAAGGTGACCAAAATCATCATTATGCCATTAAATTTAAGAAATTAAATTCAACCCCGATATTTTTTATTATTAAACATTTTATGAAAAAGAATATTTTTTTTACACAAACTTGTTATTGATTTCAACGGAAATATAACCGAGTTAAGCGATGAATAAATTATTAACTTCTGAATAAAGAGATATTAGAGTACGGTAATATAGAAAACTAAAATTGCATAAGGTCGAAAGTAAACTATTTTCATTTCTGCGATTGTGTAGACAGAAATAAAGGATTTAAAGGATTTTTTTTTATTAATCCTTTCGACAGATCGATTTTGCAAATTTCCGATATTTTTTACAGTTATAGCAGAAAAAGAAAATAAAATGCACCATTTTCTACATACTTTCGCCTAGGAATTGATTGTAGTTTTTTGACACAGCTGATTTTCTCGCAGATTAGTTTGATTTGCCATAACAAAGATTCGTTTTGTTTAATGAATGTTCTAGAGCGAGATAAAAAGAGCCTTCAGTGATGACTTTCTAATTATGAGTCAGACGATGACATTATTTTTGGTCAGTTGAGGAGAATGATACATGAAATAGCATCCGAAGTGAGCAATTGAGGCTCCCGTCTACTGGCCATTTTGATTTCGTGAACGTAATGTTAATCTTATGGAATTTCTATTTTTGCTCTCAAATCTTTACTATTCGATCTATTTGAATACAATAAAGTGCGTTTGAAAGAGCAAATTATAGTGAAGGCTTTTGAGGAATTACATTTTCCCTCCGAATTTTAAAAATATTTTTAAAGAACGGAAAAACTCACAGCTGAATCATTAAAATAGGTGTTAAATATTTTTAAAACTGGGGGGGGGAAGAGTAATTCCGCAGAAGCCTTCATTATTTTTGGCTCTTTCAAATGCACTTTGTTGCACTAAAATAGATCAAATAGTTAAGATTTGAGAGCAAAAGTGGAAATCCCTTAGGATAAACATCACTTCCACGAAATCAAAATGGCCGAAAGGCGGGAGCCTAAAATAAGGATTATCCAGATTCAAAATGCAATGAATAATTCAATTAAAATCGTAAATATCATAAACATGATGATTACAACAAAATAAAAAAGTTTAGTAAGATTAAAAACGTAATAAAAATAATCTAAAGAAATTAATAATAAACACAATAAAAATTTAACGATATAACATAATGTAAGCTAATGAATGAATAATAAAAAAGTAATAAAAATTTAATACTGCTTTTTACTATATAATAATTATTTTAACAATTTAGGTAAAATGTTATTCTGGATAAAATGTTCTTTATTACTAGCATAACACACTTGTAATATATGAACAAAGAACTATAAATGACAAATATTATTTCTAACTTCTTATTATAAGTCATTAAAATCACACTTATTTATATAAATATTGATATATGCACTAATTGATATACACATTTCATCAAATAATATCCTTAAAAATTGAATATTTTATAAACCATATTTTAATAAAAACATATATCAATCCAATTAAAAAGTTCCAGACTTTTTTTTGTCACTATGATGAACTTTTATTCTTTGCTACTGCGATTCATATAATTTCATGTACACTTTTAACTCTAACACAATATCTTAAAAATTTTTATATTTTCTTCACACTTTTTTTTATAGAATAATTATGAAATTTTATTGTATTTCTGTGAGTCAAAAGTAAAACTTTATATTAATGTTGCACAGTTATCTCTCTCTCTCTCTCTCTCACACACACACGGGCAAAGAAATACTAATAATGTATATGTTAAATAGTGGTGCTTTCAACCATCATTGCAGTTACTGTTTCATGTTTTTCGACGTCAGTATCGCTACCGAGTTGAGCTATTATAGTACCATATGAAATAATTGCACCAGTAGTTTGAAGAATAAAATTCCGATTGAGAACGAAAACACCCCAACCGGAGATGAGTACTTTCGAAGGAAAAGTTTCGCAGGCAGTCAACAGTAAGAAACGAACAGCATCTTCTTTCTTACTAACAGAACAGGATATTTTCGAACACATTTTATAAATGGTGCATTCGACTCGTACAGCTGCCTTATGGACATTGACCGATTGAAAACTTAAAGCATAGAATGCTGTAAAAGATACTATGAATATAGCAATATTGATTAATACATATAGTGTAAATACATGATTAGTATTTCTAATTAGCAGAGTTATGACTATAAATATGCATGATATAACATAAGTATAAAGGAACAACAGCAGAAGTGACAACGAATTTTCAACTTCACTTACACAGTTGGTTATTTTTTCGTCAAATTCCAAATAAGAGGTAAATAGGGAATCCAGTCCGATCTTCTTTTTCAGATTTGTGTTCATTTTTTGAATGACAAGAGTTAGTATCTTGTAAGAATAGTAGCAAAGCCCCACTGTAAATCCAGGCAACGCATATATCTGTTGAGTTAGTAATATATTAACGAGAAAAACGATTACAACGCCCCATTTCTCTTTAGTATGGTTTCCAAAAAATAAGGTTGTTTGAGATGATTTGCTACCATTTTCTGTCAAGAACACAAACAGCGTAGTTTTCGTTAACAAAAGCAATGGAATTATCCAACTGGTGGTAAAAGCAATAAATAAAGCTCCACCGTGCCATTTTATTCTGTTACTCATTTCGAGTTTTTGATACAAACTAAGCACATTCTGAAGCATTTTAGCAATGCGTTGCCGTTTACAAATTAAAATTAGACGGATGGACAGACTACAGAAGTCACCACTGAGAGCGGATATTATGAGACCAAACGGAGCTCCTTTCAGCCCGATGACTATGAGGGATAAATCACTACATATAAGGAAGATCAAGAAAGCAACGATAAAAATGTCTAGAAGCCTAGCCGAGAGCGATCGGAATTTTGATTCCTTATCTGAATCTGGCAAAATGATGCATATCAAATAAAATGATCGCACAATCCATTTCAGTGGCGGGATAACTTCCCGGTTCATTCCTTTATTTTATGAACACCTAAAAACATTCATTGCATGGTATGATGCTTCGGGACTAGTACATATGTAAGACATATACTTCGAAACATGTATAATTGAGAATTATCCGAATGCTCAGTTCGAAATAGATACATTAGCAAAATGTGAAACATTCTTCCAACAATTGAAAAGGAACAAAATTGGCATATGCAGCGAAAAAAAAAAAAAAAAAAAAAAAAAAAAAAGTAACAGTAGATTCAATTAATAACTCCAAAAAGAAATCAATACTTATTAATTAACCTGAAGTTGCTGAGAAAAAATGATACAATGGATCCATTCTTTATTCTTCCAATCAAGCAGTATTTTATAAATGATCTATACAAAGTATGGAACAGATAACAAGATGAGATATACTACGCGGTTGCCTTTTTTGAATGCAATATGTAATAGAAAGAAAAGATGTCGCGAATTACTTATTTCTTAATAGAATAATTAGACAATGATAACAATGAAAATAACCATTTCGTTTACTTCAATAGAGGAATTGTTTCTTTTCCAGACATCTTTTTTACATACATTATAGGTAGATATTAAAGAGAAAATACATATGTTTAAAGATTTTTATATAGATACTGCAATATGATAAATTAATACCTATATTATACTTATGGATCCTGTAAAAGTCTTTTTATAATCATAAAATAACTAGCAAATTAAATATTTTTGAAACCATCCATTTAGATATCAAAGTGAAAATGCATCTTTAAAACAGACCAAGAAATCTTTTCAGAGCTATCCAATTTTTCTCTTTTATTATTAACATTTCTCGTGTATGTAAATTGTAGTAAATGCGTGTTTAAAATTTACTATTCATAAACAATATGAAAATATCTCCTCCCCCAAAATACCATAAGTTTAATAAAACAACACAATTTAAATACAAGTGCTGTAACTGAAGAATAAATTATTAGCGAAATCAGTCGTACAATACAAAGGAATAGTTGAACACACAAATAAGACAAGAAGTAAACATAAATTTGGCTGTGTACTTAGCACATAAGATAATTACTGTGAAAATTTCAATAGTCCTCTAAGCCAAATCGATTACGTATAATTTTTTTTTAAAAAAGGAATAACTGTAGAAAAAAAAAAGGTAGCGGAAAATAAGAATTGAATGGAATTAAACCTATTCTACAAAAAATAATAAAAATAAGAACAACTCCTTATTTTATAGTTAGGAAATCCTACTGAAAAGAGTTATCCTCATTGCAATATCCACTCTTGATGAATTCTTATTATTAAATAAATACCAGGAATCGAATATAATGTTGGTTTGTGTGTGTGTGAATAAGTAAAAATTAGTTGTACTAATTTTTGAGTACTCTTTATGAAATTTTTATACCTTTCAGTTTTGCATACATATAGATAATAAATAGTTCTAAGTAATAAAAACATATATTTATCGCTTAACGATAAATTTAAAACTGGATGGCGGGGGGAATTAGAATTCAAATACTTTTGATATTTAAAAAGTTTTGTTTGAACTTTGAAAAAGTTACGTCTTGGACAATACCACAGTATTACATTCAATATTTAGAGTAGGATATCCATTTTATTCTTGATTACAGCATCATAGCGGTATCTCATTAAGCTGGCATGTACTTTAAGTTCTTGTTTTCTCAGTAACAATATACAATTATAGTCTGTATCAATTGTCCATTAATGGAATTAATTCAGAATTAAACCATTGTTGAAATATTTTTGCCCTACGGTAAGGAGCAAAATCCTATTAAAAATATAAGGAGCATTATTAGGAATTAAATCACTAATAGAAGGTAGCAGTTTTCGTCCCAGGATTGTTCTTGTACTTTTTCTCGCATCCAGCGTTTCATTTACCCGTAACAGGCGTACTCCATCCGCTGACATACATGCAATTTTTTATGATGGTATATGATTCTCATTTGGTTCAATAGAATCCGAATATAATTCTTGCCTTGTTCTATATCGCAGATACTTTGGATCAGGTCTAGCCAATCCCCATATGGCCCGTCCTGTGACCCGCAGAACTAGGTCATCTGAGCATAACGTACTTAAAACTTTTAACGTACGTAACAGTACAAAAAAAAAAAAAAAAAAAAAAAAAAAACCGTTCCACATGAGTGGATCATATCATGTCCAATTGCTATGGGAATATTTCAGTATACTGACTAAACTATTGTCACATCTGTGTTCTTGTTCAGAAACAATTACAGAGTTGAGCTCATTTTAAAATGCGCATGAGCCATCTTGCGTGAGATGGCGATACACAATGCATATCTAACCAGCAAGCCTGCTGAAGAGCGTGGGTGTGAGTGAGTGAATGTAAAGTTTATTGGCGCAAGAGCCAGATATGGCTATGCTGCGCCAAACAAGATTAAACTGTAGTCTAGACGTGAAATTGAAAAAAGGTAAAAATGGTTGACGAAAAGGAGAGTCGAAAATAGAGAGATCGCTAGGGTATCCCGGGAGTGCGTCACCCGTGTTTACCAAAGAGCGTGGGTGTGTCGTAAAAGACAAGGGGTAAAAAAAATGGGACACCCAAATATGGGAACTAATACATTTCACCCAGAAGCATTAGTTTCAGACAGATTGATTGCACGATGTCTTTTGATCGCTAATAATTTAGCTTCAGTATTGTGTTATAACTGCAGGTGAGTTTTTAAAATTATATTTCATACAAATGTATTTAAGTCAATAAAATATAATTTCCCTTAATTTATAGCAGAATGATTTCTTTACTGAGACTCGGAAGGATTAGTCGCCACGTGAGAAGTGAAAGTAATAGATTTTAACGTGAAAATTTGAATTCATGTCAAGAGAACTAAAACTGACAAAAGGTAGCAATTCGAATTCATTGCACACACAAATACGGTTTTCGTTCAGTCGCGGGTTCGATCCTTGGCCGCTAAAGACCCGCCGTGTAGCCAGGGCTGATGCACGTTAAATCTGTTGTGGTCCAAAATCCTCCTTTAGGAGAGGTGGTGCAAGTTCAGGTGTTGTCCTCGTCACTTGATCGAGGTTTAAAATTACGAGGTCCGTCGCCAATAGCCCTCGAGTTGCTTCTAGTGCGACGATAATTTTAACTAAACTACACACACAAATATATATATAATGCGGCCCGCAAAGTCTTTTGGGTTGGACAGGCCTGCTTTGGATCATCACTTCCAAAAGAAAATATTTCACTCTCGTGAAACTAAAATAATATTTTTCCATTGGTCATCATTTTTGTAAATTCGTGTTTCGCCTACCGAATTCTTTCACGATGTTTCAGTAGATAAAATAAGCGTCTTTTTTCTTGGAATTCTGGTTCTAAATCCAAAATATGACAATCTTTTTGTAGTTCTTGAACTCATACAAATGCTAACTGTACTCAAGTTATTTCCGATGCCTTCAGGTGACATTCTTCGGTCTTTAAGGCACATCGTATTTTTATACCTTTCTGCCATCAACAACTTTAGTACGCTTCTTCCTTCCACTACCTGTTTTGCTTTTTACTTCTAAACATAAACAAAATTTACGTATTCCACATATAGTCACTTTTGCACCTACTTGCCAGCAATTTCGGCATATGAAACATCAATAAATAAATTCTAGTTCTTTTTGAAGATGTCCAATATTTTCTATTGTTTGTTTCCATCATTCGGTTATTAATAATTTAATTCAAATGCAAGTGACACCCCCCTCCCCCCCAAAAATTACCCAAAACTGATAATTTAATTTGTATTTGCAAATAAAACTACAAACGATCATTTTTTGCAGAACAAACTCAACTTAAATACGAAATTGATCTCGGGGAATACATTTCGACCTGTTCATAAGGCTCGCAATTCATTGGTATTTACAGCAATGACTGTGTTGGCTAATTAAGAGGGATTTTCATTCCGACTGATATCTAAACTTATTCAAATGTATTTCTTATCGAAAATAAATTTAAAGTAGCTTTTTAAAAACAAAAGTTATCGGATTTCCCTTTCTCAAATTTCAATTTTAGCATTCAATTTCTTTTTAAAATGATAAATAAATATTTGCATTCTTGAAACAGTTCATTTGTATAAGCATTCAAATTTGAAAAATATAATCTCCATGACAGTAAAAAACGTCACATAATATTACGTATGTATAATTCCCGATACATTGTGAAAATTAACTCACAGTTCCTTTGTTACATCAATTATAATTTCAGAATTTCAAATTAAATTTCTTGACAGAAAATAATATCCTAACATTCCATTAATTTAGGAAAGAGACACAATCTTTGTTCAAATTCTGCGCGATTTTCCTCGGAATAATGTAAATTAGATTCGCTTTCACGTAGTTCGAATGGAACGAAACTTCATAACTTTATTCATAACAAACTTTGAGAATGGAATTTCCAAATATGAAAATTCAATGATTTTTAAATATATAATCTGATTACTTCCAGAATAATATATAAGACAACTCTTCACATTATAAAATTTTTAAAAAAGAAATGTATAAAGAAGAGAGAGAGAGAGAAGAATGTAAAACAGTACAATATTCAAATAATGCAGCAATTATTCATGCTTTGTTTTATTTCGACATTATATTTGTATTGTTGGCAAGCATTTACTCTCAATTTTCTTGACTGCTGCTCAATGTTTTGTTGTGAATTTATTGCTATAGACGAGTATCTGAATTCTGTTCTATTATTCCTCATCAAGATTAAAATCTGGATTTTATCTGACAGCAAATGCTCCATTTAACATTCATCTTAAACTGGCACTATTTAGCAGTACGGGAGTGGCTCTTCTGTAATAGTTGAAACAGCTTTCTTTGTCTCAAGAGATTCATCAACAGCATGTTACTTATTCATGTAGACACATGGTTAAAATGAGTGAATTACCGGTTCTACCTGAAACTTTATTCCAGATTTAAATGTAAAGTCATCTGTATTACCTTCTTCAGTGCATCTGCCGAGGAGATTGTCTGGACCTTCAGTGTAGCAAGCAGGTGCAAACCCTTTATGACTCGTTTCTTCAACCGTCTTTGATTTACTCTCCAGTGAAATAAAGTCTTTTCCTAATGCACTAATTGTAAAATTGCCAAGCTTTCCCTGATACTATCCTTGATTGTTAGGTGAGTTGGAGAGTGACGGTGAAGTTTCATGATGCAAGAGCCAGGTATGGCTATGCTGCCCCAAAGAAGGTGTATCTGTTTGAAAAAATGGAAGAGATAAAAATTGGTCAACAAGAATGAGGGTCGAAACTAAAGGACCACTAGAATATCTCTCCGCATTTACCAAAGGTAGTAAATCCCATGGGAAAAGATTACTAAGGTGCCTCGAGTAAGTAACGCTCGTACTTAGCTGAGGATTTGATTGTTTGGGGCTCTCCAAACATGATCTTCTCTCAAATCCAGTAATTGTTTTGATTTCCTTCAAATGAATAATCACTAACTTAAGTATAACCCTGCTGGTTTCTAGAGACTACCAACAATAACAATTCTCAACTTTCTTTTTTTAAAATTTTTTTTTTGTCGTCTGAAATAAAGTTTGAAAATAAACTATGAATCTAAATAAACTACATTGCCATTGAATGCACTAATCAAAAAAATATATTTGATTGTAGGATTTCAGATTCATATCTAATGATGGCAAAGCATTAACAGCAGAATTTCATTGATTGTATGGTTTATAAAATTAATTTACATGTTTCTTCTTTTTTTGAAAATTTAAATAACTTTATACATACAGAAATCTCATAAACTTAGGTAATATTCTAGTGAAATGCAGCCAATTCGATTTCAAATTAAAATTGATTAAGTTTTCCTTAAAAAATTGAATGCAAAAAGTTGGAAACTGATAAGAACTATTGCATAAAATTTTTAATTTTTTTTAATACCTGGTTGTGAAAGAGTGCAAGTAATACAAAACAGGAAACAATTTTTATTTTTCAATGCACAAATACAATAGAAAAGATTCATTAACAATTATATTTTGAAAATAACATTGAACATCGACTTGCATAGTTATTAAGTATCACCAAAAACTCCCCAATAGGAATTATGTTTTCATTTACTAGAATGATGCATGATATGAAAATTCTTCAAAAAACTAATGAACTATTTTTGTGGGAAAAAAAAAAAAAAAAAATCAAGTTTTAAAATATTCAAGCCTTTTAAATACATTAAAATCCTATTAAGAAATTGTATTTTTAGATGTACATTCAATTTCATGTACAATACTTTTATACATTAATTAGCATTTAATGCTTATGCTATTCCATACTAAGTTTTTAATACTTCCAATAAGTTCAATGTTTAACCCTTTGACAAAAAGCATTTGATTTTTATGAAATGTAAAGGCAACATACAATATTTTATGATACATGTACATTTGGAGATAGCATATTCCCATTCTTTCACATAGAATATTTTCTAATAAAAATTTAAATGCATTATTCTTTAAAAAATTGCAAAAAGTTTACTTGAAAATGGACATGAAAACCAATAAAACAGCTTCTATTCTCATAATATTATTACATTTAACATTTTTATAAATTAAAAGAAATTTTTATTTCTTTACAAAACATATGCGTTTATCAGTGACATATGAAAATAATATTTGTTTCAAGTAAGTAATATAGGGAGAAAAAAATCACACTTTTTAAAAAATACATCTACATGTCTTCAGGGATGAGGTACAGTTCATGATAAAGGTGATTTAGCTTAAATTAATAACTTTTAATTCTTATATGTAAATGAAAACTCAGAATTATATTTAATGATCAAAATATTAGCATTCCTCAACTCAATATAATATTATAGACCACATTCATCCTTTTTTTAAATTAAAGTTACAATTAAAGTTAATCATTAAATACATAAAATAGGTTACACTCATAGAACACTAAGCGTTTGAGACATAATTAAATATAATATAAAAAATGACTAGCATTTTTAAAGAACACATGTACATAATTGGCAGTCAAAATAAATATATTATTATTTACCAAATAAACTTAAAATGATAATTTTGGTAGTCAATAAATACTCGTAAAATACCATTCTAATTAATTAAGTATACATAGTTGAATTATTTTTGAATATTAAGTTTAACAAGTAATCAAGACAAAATGACATAATTTTTTTTTTGCAGCAAAATATAACTAGTAATTATTATACTCTAAAAAAAGTCATTCATATAATTTCTTTGTTATACTTTTCATACTTTGTAAGTTAAAATAATTAAGTTATTTAATTAATAACACAAGCACACTAGCATAATATTAAAGAAAATAAATATTTGAGCTTAATTTAATCATGAAATTTTATTCATGTAAAAAGGATACATTAAAAACTTCTCCAAATTGCTTTTTTAGAGACCAAATATAACTTAATTTCTATTCTTTACTAATTACTTTGAGGAAACAGAAATAATGTTTCAAGTACTTAATGATAAACAAAGTATATGACTTGTTAAATAGTTTTAAAATTTCATTTGAAGCTTCTAAAAAAAAAAAAAAAAAAAAACCAATATAAAATAAGATTTTAATGGAGCATGTTACCTGTTTTGAGTACAAAAATTTGGCACGTAACATTTTAATTGGTTTTGTGTTAATTGAAGGAAAAAGGTAGTTAAATCAAAAATAAATAAAAGCTCAAGCTATTTGGACAATTTAAAGAAACATATAACTCATGAATAATTAAAAAAAATTCAAAATAAAAATAAATGTAAATAATCTCAGCAGATTCGATACTAAAAAATATTTCCGTCATTATTTTTTAAAATTAGAGATAATGTTCTTGTTTGTAATGCAAGAATTTTTCCAATAGATATTTTTAAAGGAGATTGGGAATATATATATACATATAAGATCCATTCATTAAAGAAATATATTTTTATTTAATAATTGGAATTTTTTCAATATTTTCTGAGACAAATTTACTCAAAATGATTTTTCAATTTAAAAACAATATTATGGCTATAATAATTCATTTTTAATTTATAAAATTTCACAATTAGACTATTCTCCATTTTAAAAAGAATTGGTAATATTTATTTTTTCTTCACACATCTGATCTCACAATATTCTTGTAGTTTAATTTAAAGTAATTCTTTATTTACCTAAGAGAACACAAACTAACATTAAATACTCCAAGAAGAAAACTGTTCCCTCTAATGATGTAATGACAGGAAAATATTTCAAAGTGTTAAGGACTCTTGAATTTGATAAGATCAAAGCAGATAAATGAAAATGAAAGTACTTTTGAAAACAATTGTCTGATTATAAGTTGGTCTTCCCAACCTTCTTTTCTTTCAGTTATATGTTTATGTTATATAGTTTTTCTCTGCATTGTAGTTGCACTTATTAAACCTAATTAAGACTAATCCAGTTTATTAGGCAAGTACATACCAGAAATATTCCAGGCAAGTACATACCAGAAATATTCCAGGCAAGTACATACCAGAAATATTCCAGACAAGTACATATCAGAAATAGTACAAGGGGCAGCAAAAATTCTCTTCTGAAGTAATGAACAACATATCACTTCTTTTATTAGGTAGAAGTTTAACTGATCACTGCTTTTAACAGTTGAAATTTAAGATTCTCTCTTTTTTTTACTACATTATTCCAAAGCTTTCATCCTCCTCCTGAATTTCACAAACCTTATATTTAACATTTGTTTGTCATTTACATTATTAATGCACATTTCACACATTGCAAGCACCCTCCATCATCGGATTTTAAAAATGAATTAATTATCTAGGTAATAACTGATTACTAAATATTTTCTCCTAAAAAGAAGGAGAACTCAAAAAGATTCTCAGGAGCTGGGGTAGTTCAATGATTATGACTGTGAGCTCCTAAGAGAAGTTCAAACCTGACTCTTGGTTTCACACACACACAAAACATTGTGCAAAATAATGTGCTACTTATTTAATTCAAATAAGATGCAAAATTTTCAAATGACAAGTCTTGGAAGTTCAGACAGAGAAAAAGGACCAACTCGGGTGCTTTCAATTCAATGCCCTATTCATTAAAATTAAATTTCAGTTAAAACCATGAACAAATTAAAATTTAGAAGCTATAAATCTGTCTTACAAAACAGAACACAACAAAGATATTTACTTAAATAAAAAGTTATATTAAATCCACTATAATTCAATTTAATTATGAAATAAATATATTTTTAGTTGTTTGCTTTAAACAAATTTTGTCCTTTTCAATTCTTTTAAATAGAAATAAAATATTGATAATAATTTCACAAATGGTCAAGTACGCATGGATTTAAACCATATGATGCATTTCAGGATTTCAACATGAATGGAGGGAAGAGTGCAAAGTAACAGGCCATGGTACAGGTGTTTAAATCCATTGAACTTTATAATTCATATCAATGTTTTTGTGTTTATCACACAAAACTTTTATTCAAGGAGAGAATCCTGTTCTCGGAATGTATGAACAGTAGGAAAACTGTCATGGCTTATTCGCCATTTGTACACTAATTGCTGTACTTTTGTGACTATTACTCCTGGTTCACTGTACAATTCTCCTGTAGAACCATCAGTTACATAATAAAAGCAAGTAGGATGTAGACTCTGACGTAGATATAATTGGGATTGTTGCCATGCCTAAAAATAATTAACCAAATATAAATTAAAAATCATGCAAAAGAATTACAAAGACAAATGCAGCAGAACTAAACAGAAAATAATTGAAAATGCAAAAATAATTTCAATGGTTTTTCAAATATATTTGCTGATCATTTTCTTTTAATACAAAATTTTAAGCTTATAGAACTACTGAAATTAATTTCTTTCAGAATAAATTTCACTTAAATATAAAATCAATCTGGTGCAGATTCTGCTAAGCTTTGTAGCTAAATTTCTGTCAAATTGAATTAGGTTAAAAAGCAACATTAAATGTATAGTAAATAGAAATAAAAAACAAAAATAATTATTTTTGCACTCTCCCGAGAGAATGGTACTTAAATAGCCTATTCAAAAACATTAAATTACATTACAGATACTTTTTGAAAGAAATTAATAGTTTCAAGCCATAAGTGAGTGATGGTAGATTTAGGGCACTAGGGACAAATCTTTTCAAGTTATGTAGAGGACTAACTTATCACTACAAATTTTTTCTTGTATTTTAAGAACACACCTCTCCTCCCAAATCTGGAGGTAAAATACGAGGTTTGCTCACTAAGTCCTTAAAAAATTCATGAGATTGCACTCATAATATTGAAAAAGGTTTAATTTTACAGTAAGCATCCTGTATCACTAGACAGCTGTCTAAGTCTCAGTTATTTCCATCACATGGTTTCATTTTATTGTTGATTAAAGCAAGAAACGTGTTTTAGAAAAATGGATGTTTCAAGCAATGATTAAACACTTATATTTAAAAGGCTTAACCACAAAAGAGATCAAAGCTGAGTTGGATGAAGTTCATGGCACATCTGCTCCTGAGTTTTCAACTGTTTACAATTCAGTAAATGAGTTTTAATGTGGCTGTACATCCACAAAAGATGAACATTGTTCACAATGTACAGTGGAAATGACTACTCCCAAAATGATCGACAAAATCCACAATATGGGTTTGAGTGATCAACAAATGAAAGAGTATGAAATGGTAGAGGCCACTGGCTTATCGAAAGTACATTTTCCATTGTGCATAAAAATGTGGATGTGAAAAAGTCTCGGCAAAAAGGGTGCTGTGTTTGCTCTCAGGGAAAAATTAATGCAATTGTGTGGTCGAATCTGAGGCTGTTTTGGCACTTTTTCCTAGCAATCCTGACGAGTTTCTGCATCAAAACATAACCATGAATGAAATATGGATACACTACTAATTATACTCCAGAGATAAAGGAACAGTCAAAACACTAGGTTTTTGAAGGCAAGCTCCAAAGAAAACAAAAGTGGTGATGGTCACTTTGGTTTTTTGGAATGTATGTGGAATCATTGACACCAATTACTTGGAAATAGGAAAAAAAATATTTGGAGTACTAAGCGTCATTATTGCAGGCTCCCAGAGACTTTTTTTTTTTTTATTTCCAAACTTTAAAAAAATGGTTCTGCAGACAAAGGTTCACATCAAGCAAAGAGTTTATCACCCAAACAGATGCCTATATTGAAACCTTTCCAAAATCTTACTTTTTAGATGGTTTTAAAAATTTGGAGAAATGCTTGGAAAAGTGTATAGAGCTAAAAGGAGATTATGCGCCCCCCCCCCCAAAAAAAAAAAAAATCTCACTAAATAACTTTTTTTTCTATCTTTTTCTGAAGAATTACTGAATGATTATCATATGTTACAAACTGGGAAATGGGTTATTCTTTTTAATTTATTCTGTAATACTTTTAAATTTATTTATTTATTTTTTTTACTACAACTACTTTTCAAATCTCAAGTACTTTTGAACAATTAGTCTAATGTGTATTATAACAATGATAAATACATCAGAATTTTTGAAGTCAGAAAATGTATTAACATGATTTCGTAACATAAAAGCAGTAAATAGTTAATATTTCATATGTACCTTTTGTAGTTGAGGAGGGATTTTCTCAAACTTTCTGCTGTTTATAACAGAGACTGTTATATTTGAAGGGAAGGTTTTTGTTTGCCATACTTCACTAAAATATACACATAAGTCACTCATGAATAAAAATAATAGCAAACACCAAGAATAATATAATTATAAGTTTGCATGTACTTCATTTTATAAAAATTTCATTGCTCTTACTTCATTTGTACAAAACTTGTGTTCAGTAAAAGATGTTCATGAAATACAGCACTCATGTGACTTGGATTGCATAGGTGAGAAAGCTACAAAACAAAGATTTACACACATACAAATAATTAATATTTATTTAAATACAGTACAAATTCTTAATGTAACAAACATCTTATTGCAAAAGTAGAGAATGATCTTCCAGTTAATCAATTGCCCTTTTCTTCACCTTTATAACAGTATATGTATGTAAAAAAAGTGCCTTAACGATAAAGTAAACTCTTTAAAAAACTTTTAAAACAACTATTTGAAATTGTACAGTTCTTAAACATAACACAAAATATATTCTTGCATATTTCCATACAATATATTTTTACTTCTTTATAACTTAATTTTTCTTGGATTTTATTCAATTTACTCAGGCTTTCTGCTTAAAAACAATGACAGCTATTAAAAAAAATATTGCAGCAAACAAAAATCATAATCAGTTTTTTTTTTTTTTATCAAAAACCAACTTTACTAGTTTTTACATAAATATTAATTATACTTAACAACATTAATTATACTTACTAAGCCAACAGAGACAATATTGATATCAAAAGCAAACAAATTTATTATAATTACACTTCCCTCATTTATGCATATAATATTTCATCATAAATGATTTAAAGTATTTTAAAAATTAGGTATATCACAAAGCAAAAGAACAATGAATATTGTAGCACACAAAAATCAGTGCAGTGAAAATTGAGTATTTTATCTAGCATCTACCTACTTGCCTAAGTTCCACTTCTTTGGGCACTGCTCCACCAAATAAATCTGGTTTCAACCAACCTAGAAGAGCAGCAACACGTGAGATTCCAACATATGCAGATAACTGGAGAGATTGTAAGGAAGGTAGCAAATGCATATTCCTATTAAGAAGAACAAATTATTTTATATTGCACATATATATTAATTCAGTCTTTAAATATTCAAAGTTAATATTATCTAAACAATTATATATGTTTGTGTACAATATAATACAAATATCCCCCCTCCCAAAAGCATTAAAAGTATTACTTTAAAAAAATCATAAGAACTTTTGCAAATGGTAGGGCACAATCGGAGAACCTTTGTTTAAAAGGGGGTGGCATGAGTTGAAAATGTTTGAGAGCCCAGGATTAAAGCATAGACTTTTCAATTGACATTTGCCTAGAAGAATTTAAAGGATATTATAATTTGAGAATTAATATTACATAATTAATATTAATGAGTTTTTAATTTTAGCAAAATTTATGACAGGTTATGTATAATATATAAATTGATCAAAATGAAGAGTTAAGTTGTTGATATTAAAGATAACAATTAATTTAAAATCAGCATAATCTACGCTAAAAAGAGAATTGTTATACAGAATAAAAGTTAATCAATGTCTTCTCTGTGTGTATAGATGTATGTGTGTGCCATTATTTTAAAAAAAATTTAACCTATTTTTGAGATATAGTAACTGATTATATAAATTATATCTGAAGTAAATTTTTACCAATGACATATAAAAAATAACTTGCATAGCAAATTAAAAGTCTGTTTTCAGTTAAAATCAAATTTGTGAATACAAATGCACATTTTATAACACAAAAATTACAAAAAGGGAGAAAATTACTTGAAAATCTTGTAAATGTAAATCACAAAAATAAAAGAAAAAAACACTTAATTGTAGCTGCATTATTACTCTAAGATTCTTTAAAAAACTGAACTTTTTTTCAATTATTGTAAATAACAGATGCTTATATAATTTATTTTTTTCAGAAATTGCAAACATATATATACATTCTGTCATAAGAAAGTGAAGGCATTGAAAAAAAAAAAAAATTCATTTGGTTGTATATACATAATTTTACTATAAAAAATAATTTATTCAAATAATAAAATCAGGAATGAAATAAATAAAAATTATACAACATTTTTCACTGCAAATAATTTTAGAGTAAAGAATAATTCAGAACTTTTGAAATGATTAATTAAGCATAATTTTTCAAAAGAACAAATAACTAAAATATGAATAACAATACAGGAATCTATAGAATAATATTTTTTTTATTTATCAAATACTAAATAAAATAGGTAACATGTGATTCTTAATAATTATTGAGTTATTGTAGAAGTTTACAAAGAAGTAAATCATTTTTAAAATTTAGTTCACCACTTACCAGTAATTATTCCAGTCTTCCTTTTGTCTCCAAAATAAATCTTCTACTAAAGGATTCAGAAGTACTATATCTGCTACATCACTAAAATAAAAGTGTTCAGATATAAGCAGACAATTTATCTAAACCATCTTAGAAATATTTAAGTATTTATAAGCCCAAGTAAATATCTCATACAGAAATAAACACATCTACCATTTATTAAAGATTGAATACTTAAAATGAAAGTAAAAATAATTATCGATGAAAATTCAGAAAGTATTTTTATAGGACCAGTTTCATTGGCCACTAAAATACATAGCAACAAAGATTGAACAAAAGCATTGGAAGATGTAAAGATTACAGAAACTTCTGATTTTATTAATTTTATAAATGTATATATACAGAAAATAGGCATGGTGAACTTTATTATGTATGTATATATATAATTGTTTTCTTAAGATGTAAAATAATTCCAAACCTAAAATATTAATAAAAAATGGTTTCAAAAGATATTAAAGGATCATTTAAAAATCAAGTTTTTTAAGTAGTTTAGTTTTTATTAACGTCACACTAGAAGCAACACAAGGGCTATTGGCGACGGACCTCGTAATTTTGAGCCACAGTCAAATGACGAGGAAACACCCGAGCTGGCACCCCCCTCTCCTAACATTCACACCACACCAATGGGAGGACTTTGGGCCCCGAACAGATTTAACATGCATCAGCCCCGGCTACATGGCGGGTCTTTGGCAACCAAGGATCAAACCCGCGACAGAACAAAAACTGCCGGCTGCTAGTCCATGACCTTGACCACTAGGCTGCCGTGGCCCCTAAGTTTTTTAAGTAGCTTTAGCATTAATGATCTGGAATTGATATTCACAGTTTTGTTTTATCTTCAACATATATAAATTTATAAAATAAATATTTTTCATTCAAAAGAAAATTTCCACAGCTATTATTTAAAAAAAAAATCAGAAGGAAACAGAACAGTTAAATTCATACCTGGGATATGTCAATCCATAATGTCTGGCTATAAGAGCGCCAGTTTCTGATCCAACAATTATAAAAGGACGAGCCAAGGGTTTGGCATTAGTTATTAAATGATGCAAGTCACAAGTCATTCTGAAATTTTTTTCAAATTGCATAATTATTTGCTATTCACATTATCACACAAAATATTCCATTAATATTAATGACTGGAAACTGATCACAAACAATTTAAAACTTACTGTTCCAGAGTTGCCACTTGAGACACAAATTTTCTGTTTTCGGTTTTTTGAGTTCTGCTCATCTCATTCTTAAAAAATAAATACACCTAGCTGTCATTTTTCTTTTTTTCATTTGTCTTTACATTAACAAAATATTTTATTTTTATGCTCTTTCCTTTTTTTATGAGTGATACATGATATGAGGTACAAGACATAAAAAATCTATTGTAAATATATAAGAAGATGATCATGAGATTAGAAGATAAAGAAATAAAATAATTTAAAACTTTGGGAAAAAAAAAGCTAAATCAACTCATTTTTTAAATAAAAGTTGCATTTTAAAGTTCATCTGAATGAGAATATAAAAATACATTACATTATAAATAATGGTAATGTTTTGAAAAACAAAATAATTTACATATTACAGACTTCTTTAAATATAAGATGATACAAAATCTGAATACATAAATGTATGAAATTAAATACATTTGAAACATGGTAAATTTAAATAATCTCATTACATAATGCTAAATACAAATTAATATAAACATAATTTGCAAAGGTAATTTCAAAATGTTCAGTTCACAGGTAATTTTTAAAATTTTATTATAAAGGATAGTACACCTAGAGAATTAAAAAGATGCTAGATGCAATTTTTTCTTATAAATTAAAAAACTTGTAAGGAATATCATCACTTTATCATGAAGTTCTTCCCCATGACAAGATATCTGATATGAATTTTCATATTAATGATGAAAAGCAAATATATATTATCTTACCTTTTATTAACATTCATTTTATATGATATATTAATTTTTTTAAATATATTCATTCCTACACAATAGATATAATTTAATTCATTTATAAATGAGCTACAAAAAGTATCTTAGCAAGAATAAAAATTCAGAATCTATTACTTTTAAAAACTATAGCTTTTCTAAGATTATAAGAGTATAATTTGAAAGTAAAGCCAAAAAAGTAAAAGTCATGTTACTCAAAGTAAAACTACAGAAAACTATTAAAAAGAACCTTAAAAAAATTCTATTATAAAATTCAGATATTTTCACTGATTTTTATTTTAAGAAACATAATTAAAAACAATAATTATTGTTTTTAAATATATATATTTTACATAAAACAGTTCAATTTTAGCAGACAGCACACAGTTTCAGCATATTCTTTAAATATGTGTAACATTTTTATTTCTTTTTACTTGAATACTTTAATGCATCATTCTATTTAATAACAAAAAGAGAATACAAATGAAGAGACACTCACAACGAAAGGAAGATCACTGAATCCCAAACCTGCTCTATCATACACACAAACCTAGATTAATAATTAATATAATGAGGTATGCTAAATATATAAATAATAAATAGACAATTTTGAGTAATAAAACTTAATTTAATAGCATGATAATGTATCAAATAATGCAGTATTACTTTTGAAATCTTGGATAATCGTTGCTGCACTAAATACCAAACATCAGAAGTACCCCCTGTTGGTGCATCAAGTATAACTATATCATAAAAGAATTTTTTAAAAATTACAATACACTCTTGAAATGAAAATAAAAACAAAATCAAGGTGTAAAAGTAAACATTTATTACTAATTTTATTAACACATATAAAAAAAAGTACACATATTTGTAGGTGATATGTAAGTATACTGTTTACTAAATGAAATATTTCCAAAGAAAATAATTTAATAATACTTGAATGCCAATAACATAATAAAAATAACGAACACACACACAAAACCCCAACTATTTAAAAATGATCAGACGTTAATGAATATCATATTCTCCAGAGATTTTTTTTGTTTGGTATATTTTTTAGGTAACAGTATTTTTACAGTTAAAAATACTTCAGAGATCTTGTAAAATTTACTTGAATTAAGTACATTTTTAATATGTTCATATCTTCATGAAAAATAAATTCAATTAAATTTCATACCAAATCCACTTAAAGACAAGTACAAAATTTTTAAAACTACACTTATAGAAGGAAAAATACTAAATGAAAAATAATCCCCCCCCCCTTAAATTTATACAGTAAAAAATATTTAATAGAAAAAATAGGTAAATATACATTTAAAAAGCACATAAGATTAAAAACAAACAATTAAAAGGCAGAATTGGTTTGGTTTCATTAACGTCTCACTAGAGGCAACACGAGGCAATGGACCTCATAATTTTGAGCCTTGGTTATGTGACGAGGACCTGAGCTGGCATCCCCTCTTCTAACTTCTACACCATACCAACGAGAGGATTTTGAGTCTCGACAGATTTAAAGTGGATCAGCCCCTATTACACGGCAGGTTTTTAGTGGCTCGGACCCACAACTTGACGGAAACCTTCGCCCGCCAAAAATTTTATTGGATCAACTAACTATTTAATTAGTAATGAAGAGGAAAATACAATTATATAAAAATCATGACTAATTTTTACAGTTTGCGGAATTAAATTTTTGTATATTTTCCATGGTATTTCTGTGTTTGGAAAGTTGTATACATGTTACAGTATTTTATACATAAATGTATGGAATGAATTTTAAAAATGATTTTAAGTTTAAATCACATAAAAATATCTGTTGAAAATACTGTTTACCCAATACCTTTGGAATGATTTTTAACATTGCACCAATCAGGTAAACTCTGTAGAGTACCAAATGAAAGAAAACAAAATTTTTTTTACAAAACTATTTTGTCAAATGATCTGTTAAATGTTTGAAAAACTTCACAATCATTTTCATGAACTCAGATTCATTCATCTCCACAATAAATTAAAATAGTTTTAAGACCTGATATTGCATTTATATCACTTTCTGGTAAATCAAATTATATCTCACATTATTATAACTACCTAATGCCTTAAAATTGATTCATCTGTTACTTAAACTGCTCCAAAAGCTTTGAAAATATTCTCTAGTCTTAAACAAGAATGAAAATGATAACAGTATTTTAAAACAAGTATATTACAAATTTCCTCCAAGAAATTAGTATATTTGGTACTTGTCTATTACAGGGAAGCCCGTCAAACTACAATTATACCAAGTCATCACCAAACTTGTGAAGCCTATTTGTTGATACAACCTACTTTTGTGATATTTCTTAGTCGACTGGCGATTCATCATCAAGCACTGCTATATCAGATAAATACTGTTTATTTAAATATTAATTTTACAGTACAAAACAATCATATTTACTTGTTGGAACCCCTTCACCAATACAGCTAATAAACATTTTCTGTCCCCATCCCATGTCAACTTGCTCACCTGTAATTATTTTTAAAAATTAATTAGTATAATATGTATGAATAACAAATTCAATACGGTAAAAATTTCATTATTAGAACAAAAAATTTCATAAGTGCTAGTCAAACAATACGTTAATAGTTTAAAAATTTCATATAAGATATTTTAGAAATTATGTAATCCCCCCCCCAAAAAAAAGTATGTCTTTTCTTTTAATAAACTATATAATAGAAGTTTAAGTCATACAAAATTCATATGCATTTTCAACAGTACTTAACAAGACACATTAAAATAAAATTATGCATCAACAATCCTCGGCAATTCATGGGTAATTTGGAACCCATTATTTTTAAATTTCAGGGCATGACTACTTACAGATTCTACAGGATTTAATACAGATAAAAAAAATTTTAAGCATATTGTTTTAACTTAAAAAAAAAAGTTGTGATAACTTTAAAAAGTTAAAAACCTTACAAACCAACCTTCTAAAGGTAGCAAAACTGCACTTTCTCGTTTTAATGAAGCATAATTCAAAATAGGAGGAATTATTAGTATGATAAAAATGTACTTCATGAATGAAATGCGTTCACAAAAACGTCTGTATGCTGATTTTCTCAGATGAGTTTCACTGTCACCATTATTTACATCTTTAGAATATGTTTCACTTCTTGCCGATGATCTGTCCTGAAAAATGAACAGATTGTAACGAACTGATCTTAAATTGAAAGTATGTAAAAATAAAAATAACAGCAATATGCTCACTAAAGTTTCGTTTCTTGCGTTTCGGCGGTGCATGTTGATGTAACTATTTAAGTTATGAGCAAGATAGCAGATGCATCAGAGATTTCTAAGTAAAAGAATAAAAAAATACGTATAGAATTTCAGAGATGAACCAATCTGGAATGACCACAACCTCCATGTAGAAGTTTTTTTTAAATCGGATATATTTAAGAATTTAAACAAGCATATATTATTCCTAATTATTGTCTTAAAAAGAGCTAATCAACACATTTTAATTCAAGGCATCGCAGCTTTAACTTTACAATATTTGTTTCTGTTTTGTTGGTTGATGCCGCAACTACGGTTCCAGCGAAAATAATAAGAAAAAACTGTTGATGTCGAAAATGGAGAAGAGAGAACAATCTTCTTAATAAATTTTTTAAAAAAATTATTGATTTCACTGGTGTTTAGGATTTAAATATATATCACATTGGGGACTGCTAAGAAACGAGAGGTATAAAATACAAAAAAAAAAGTTAAATCCTAGCGGTCAATCTTTGAATCGGAAGGCCTATTTATATCCTCCAATTCGTTGACGTATTACACTTTAATATAAAAATGTGTTCTTCGTTTGAAAACCGGTCTGATCATATGTTAAATAACTTTGTTTACTAAAATAGTGTTTGCCAGTTTAATACTTTTGAAATGAAGGTTGAAATGAATATCGAAAGATTTAATACGAGGCTTCTTAGTTATGCTTCGTAGTTTATCGCACGGAAATACATTGCTGCAACTTCGGCATTCTGGTATGTGTGTTGAATATATACCTTTTTTTTTTATTTTTAAAATCTGAGAAGAATTCGTCACTTTGAATAGTTCATTATGGCATACTATTTGAACTGCTGATTCAGGATATTTTTTTTCTGATGGAAGCTGTCATAAAAATATGTTTTTTAAACATATAAACTTTTTAAAAATTGGTTTTAATTTTTTAAGAATATAGCAAAAATTTTCCTTGTATCTTCAGTTTTCGAATTTTGGAGTGGTATTTAATATCTGCTGTGTAGTGTATAATTTTGTTCATTCTTTCCAAATACTTTTGCTTTTCATATTGAAATGCTTATACACATAAAGGGAAACTTTGAAATAAATTTGATTTAATATACAGTTTCCCCCCCTCCATTCCTATAATTATTTCAGTTTTTGTTGCTTGTCATTTAGAATTGCTGACTCTTCTCTCTTAAATTTAATTTTGTGTTATAGAAATATGATTCTGCTTAGGCTTCTCTTTTCTCTGATTTTTTGTTTGATAACATACCTTCTGCATTTGTTCCTTGGCATGATGTGGAAGTTAGGAGAGGGGTGCCACTTAGAGTGTCGTCCTCGTTCTTGACCGTGGTTCAAAATTACGAGCCCCATCTCCAATAGCTGCCGTGTTACTTCTAGTGCGACATTAATAAAAACTAAACTAAAACTCCAAGATTCTAATGTGATGTTCATTGTATTGACTGAAGCATATAAATTTTTTTGATTTCTTAAAATGTGGCTTATGTTTTTTTTTTTTTATTTTTTTATTAAATATCACATAATGAATGTTACTATTAGTAATTAGTTCAACTTCTGTGGTTGTGGTACATGTTTATATACAGTTATGTTAGGAATAGTTTAAATATTCATCAGGAAGAAATTATGCCATTATCATTAAAAATTATACTATTTCAAAATTGTTATTTGAGATTTTATATAGTTCTATCTGTCTCTATATTCCATACAAGTTTAATTAATAAAATATCTGGTGACTTCTTAGAGAATTTAAATTGGGCAATTCTTGCATGAGAGTCATATTGCAAGATGTTATCACCTCATTGTTGGAATTATTAAAAATGTATACAAGTTTATAGCATTGTCTTGGAGTAATATATAGTGAAACACTGAATGTTTAATGGGGTTTTATGCCTCTGCTAATCAAATTCTGTATGGGAAAGTAGGTCTTCAAATACTTGGAATGAGCATTTGTTATAAAATTGAAATAGGACTTAACACTGAATATAATGTATTGCTGATTTGCAAGTAACTATAATGATCCAGCATGATCCCATTCCTGAAGGCTTTGTTATTATTAGTGGGTTTTAGCTGAAATATCTGAAGAGTTAATTTGGAAGTATGAAAAATATGAAAAATGCAATGCTTAAATGGTATGAAAACAAATACAACATATTGTATGATAAACAATGATACTTTTGAAATAGTTTGAGAATTTGCACAATCTGATCTTGCCTCACTTGTATAATTTTACATTCCAGAGTCTGTATTTCACCAATGAGTTAAAATCGGGAATGGAGTGTCCCCTAGGAGATTGGCGACTTTTGGGAGCGATAATTGGTGATTTAGGTCATGATAACCTTATGCATAAATGCTTAAGTCATGCACGTTTGGCTACCTATCTAGAAAGTCACCAAGTTTCATTGCCAATTTCCTAGAGGACACCCTATTCCTGATTTGAACCCACCAATGTATAGCTTGTAACAATTATAAAGACTTAGCACACACTATAAATGCTATTTGTTCTATGCTTCTACAAAATTAAAAATGGAGTAAGAAAATACAGTACTTCTCTGTTATGCCAGCACCCAACGATGAATTGCCAAAGAACTTAGAAATATCATCAAAATAAGTTATATCTCTAGGTAGGCTTCAAGTATTTGGTAAAGACCTTGGCTTAATTGTAATTTGATTGACGCCTCTATTACAGGGAAGTACTGAAAAAAAATCTTAAAAATAGAGCAAAAGAAAACTTTTGCTCCTTTAATTTGAGCTATTCTGAACTGTGTAATCAAGAAATTATTATATTAACACTTTTATTTTGAAAGAGAACATGGAACAGTGTCATAACAGCATTAACGTTTTAAGAAACTGTAATGGGGACAATGAAAAACTGTCACGACTTGCAATTTTTGGTACTTGTCTGTTATAGTGGCACCCATGAAATTATGATTATGCCGAGTCATCTCCAAACTCGTAAAGCCTATCTTTTGATACTGTCTACTTTGTGATATTTCTTAGTCTCTTGGCGATTAATCAATGGGCGCCGCTATGATGGACAAGTAGCCAATTTTTTCATTGTAAGAATGCCATTTGTACAGTAATGCTTATGATGACCAAAGTTTGGGATGAAGAAAATTATCTATGAATTTTCATATGGATTAGGTTTTCTGGGGAACTTTATTTTTTGCTGAAGAGTAACCCTTCTTAAACCTCTTGCCATGAGGTGACTGGTTAAATATGCTCATTTCCTTATACACAGGTATGCAAATTGCAGGTGTCCTGTGTTAAACCAGTGGATTCCTTTTCCTCTGTGCATCTAACCAGAATGTCCTCTATCTTTTTGTTAGACCATCTTATATTGCATAAATATTTAAGCATATTTCTTATTGATTTTGTTCTATGAATATCGATGAATGTAGATGCTTTACTTATGTACAATACTATATTAATGATAAATGTTTAAATTATCCTGGGCTGCTTGCAACTATTAGTACGAGTCAACCGAAGTGAGATTTGTTCTTGTGTGTCTTATTACCACTTCAGTACGAAGCTATATTTTCGTGATTTTTTTTGTATTAATATGTACATACCAATTCAAATTTTGTTGTAATCAAAACTAAAAATGTAAAACATGTTTTTTTTTTTTTTTTTTTTTAGGAAGTTATGTGTTGTGTAAATAAAATGGCTGTTGCATCCATAGATAAACGTGAACAATATAGAATTTCAAAAAATATTTCTCCAATTCCTCAAGCTCCTGCAAAATATGAAGAATTCATCTGTGGATGGGGATCAGCTTTTATCAACATATTAATAACATTTCCAATAAATAAAGTAATGTTTCGTCAAATGCTACATGGTGTTGATTCTCAGCATGCTTTTCAACAAATCAAAAGAGAAGGAATGCATTTTCTATACAGAGGTGTCCTTCCTCCATTACTTCAAAAGACAGCATCAGTATCTTTAATGTTTGGCACTTATAAAACGTACAGTGAAGTCTTGCATGACAGTTTCCCTAGTGTAACTCCCTTTTTTCAATTATGTGTGGCAGCAACGCTAGCTGGTGGTACAGAAGCAGTTCTAACACCTTTTGAAAGAGTTCAAACTTTGCTTCAAGATCGTCATTATAATACTAAATATAAAAATACTTACCATGCATTTTCTGATCTAAGACAATATGGATTTAAAGAATATTATAGAGGTATGACTCCTATACTACTACGTAATTCTGTTGGCAATATCTTGTTCTTTAGTCTTAAAGACCAAGTAAAAGAATTATTGCCACAAGCTAGTGCCGCTTCTTTGTTACAGAACTTAGTCAAAGACTTTATAAGTGGAGCTTTTGTTGGTGCTTTAACTAGTACAATTTTTTATCCTGTCAATGTAGTCAAAACAAAAATGCAAGTATGTTGTGGTACACCTTTTGTGTCATTATCTCAAGCTTTCAAGCAGACATATATTGAGAGGGATCGAAGTATAAGAAAATTGTATTTAGGTGTTCATGTGAATTATAGTAGAGCCTTTATATCATGGGGTATAATTAATGCTTCTCACCAGTTGCTTAAAAAAGCCTTTTTTGATACTGATACTGCTAATTCTTGATGTGATTTTTATAATTCTAGATGCATCTGTTTCTAAATTAAAGAAATGTATATTAAATTGTATGCAAGGAATATTTAATGTGGCAGTAATGCATTTAGATTTGTTAGATGTTAAATGACCATGCAATCTTATTTTTGTGAAATTATTTTATATTTGCTGATTTTGAATGTTATTTTTTTCCCCCTCTCTCTTCTTGAGTGTAGTTATTTTTAGACTGATTAGAATTTTTACATTTTTAGGAAATTAGTGACAAAGTGAGACAATTCTTAAGATTTTGCAATCAATATTATCTATATTGACATTATCTAATTAAAAATTGTAATTCTTGATTACTGCAATGAATTGAAGCAAGCATGCATGTTACCTTTTGTATTAAGTGCTGTATTTTAGCATTTTGATATACTGAAGGTAAGAGTTTTCAAAATTCTTATTTAAAAAAAAAAAAAAACCTGATTGGTGGAATATTTGTTCAAACTTTTGACATTAATTACTGGTTTAAAAAATTATATTTTTATAATTTGAATATTTAAGGTTGAACTTATTCACTTACATTAATTTAATGTGATTTTTGTTTTTACATTTCTGTTATTTACAGCCTTTGTATTGTGTTGGGCAGTATTAATGTAAAACACATATTTTCCATACTTAGGCAAGAAAATTTAAATTTTAAGAGCCATATATATATATATATTTAAATTAACTCAATTTAGAAATCTTCTATAAATAAGTTGAATTTTGAAACTTTATTAATGGATGATTTATGTTGTGAAATCTTAAGAAAAAATTTTTTAGACTTGTGTTGTAAATTGGTTGTGTTTCTTTTAAACAAATTTTAATGATTGATTTTACTTTTATTGATTAAGTAATGAATATTAGATTGCTTCTTGCAATTGTTCTGTTGGTTAAACACAAATATCGTGTTAATTTTTTTTGTACAAATTATTTATATTCTCGATACTAGTTCATTATTTGAAATAACTTTGATATCTTTAGTATTTGAGTAAGCAGTATTAATATATTAAGGATTCTATCAGTAGAATGTTAAGAATTATTTTTTTAAGTTTTTTATACTCTATTTTAGTCTTGAGACATTTTCAGAAAGCCAATGGATCTGTTGAGAAATCTTATATTCATTATTACAAATATCTACAATTTTAAATACAAATACTCTCTTGGTGAAATCTTGTTTTAATATGCAAGTTTGTTCAAATGTAAAATCTCAAAACATTTACTTTGTTTTATTACAATTACTCATGTCTACTTTACAAATTTCATTTTTACTTTTCAATATAAGAATACTAATTATAAATTTTATTTTTTAGAGGTTTTCTGTATTCACCAAACTTTTTCAATATGAATAATTATAAATCTAATATTAAAAATATCAGATGACTTGCAAATATCGAAATGGTATTAATTTTATTCTTTAAACATTTATGTTCTAAAAATTTCCATATTGAAAAATTATAATTATAATGGATATCCTAATCTATTGTAACCTAAATGAAGGAATTTTTTTTTCAAAATTTATTGAGTTATAACTTTTTATATAATATTTGTAATCTAGTTACATAAAAAAATTTACTCTTAACATACTCATACAAATTACTTAATACTTTCAAATATAAACTTTATTTATTTTTATAAGTATAAATTGTTAAGGATTTAGATACTGAAACTTAAAATTTTAATTTTTGTGGCTTAATTACAAAATGTTTTGATCTTTTTATATTGGAAGTTTCCAAATAGATATTGAAATCATATTAGGATGGTTACTTAAAAGGAAATTTAACTATTCATATTAAATTTTAAACAAATGCAAAAATTGTCTAAACATGCTAATTTAGTATAATGCACAGGCTCTTAATATTAAAATCTTAAAGCTATTGTCTTAAGACTTTTCCAGTTTATTGAATTCATCAACATCTTATTGACAAATGCCGACATTTTCTGCAAAAAATTAATAGATTATGTAAAATGCCTTCCATTTCTAGCAGCATATGAATTGAAATAAAAGTAACATGAATATAGGAAATAATTTGAATGAATATGCAAAATAATTGATGCAGCGGAATTTTTTTTTTGTGAATATTTCCAACACTATGCAATGTTAAATAAAACCAAACTGTATCAATTATATGGTACAGAATTATAGTTAGTCATTATTCGTATTTATCTAGTCATAAATCCTGTATGTTACAGCTGATATGAATGTTATATTTCATTATGATTTTAAAATTGCTTATTTTTTTTATAATACTTTTAATGTAATGCAATTAAAATGTAAGATGTAATGCAGTAAAATGGAAATGTATATAAAACAAAATTTTAATATGCAATAGTTTAACCATTAATAATTAAAGAATAAGTAAAATTTCAGGCTTAGAAGATTATTGATGTAAGTTTCTAGTTTTCATGCTGATTATTTTTTAGAACATTCCTAACTTCAAAGTTGTTTTGGGAAAAAAAAAAATCAAAATTCCAGAGAAATTATACCTATAATTGTATGTAGGTATCCTTTCAATATTTATTATGAGCTTTGTTATGTTTTTATTTATAAAATGCTTTATTTTTATGTTAATTTCTTGAAATAAATGTTTATGACAGATGAAAGTTCAATTTTTTAAAATTGAATGTTAGTCTTATTGAATTTTGTTTTGAAATTTTTTTCTGTTTATATTATATCAGTGACTCTAGTTTTAATTTAGGAAGGAAAATAGATTTTAAAAAATTCCTTTGAAGAATAAAATGTACTGCCATGTCCCATATTTTGCATAATATTTATCCACACAATTATTCTAGAGTAGAATGATCAATGTCAAGGATTCTGTGGTAAAGCTAAAGAGTTCCCTTCTTTCTTCATGTTAGCTAGTAAAGAAATTATCACTCTTGATGGTAATTCATTATTTGTCATAGAATATCGCATTAAAACACTTATAAACTCCAATGAATATGCTTTATACTAGGGATCCAAAACCTTTTTTGTACCTTAGAGCACATTCTGGATCACTAAGTACACTTATTTTTTCAACTAAATTTATAGATGGACAGTTATTAATACACATATTAAAAAAATTACAAAAGTGCTGCTTTAGTATAAAAAAACTGATTGCTTTCTTATGTAAAATATATAATTAATATTGCAGACAAAAGTTTGCAAATATTTCAGTTTACAATTAATTGATACAAAAATTCTTTATAAAAAATTGAATTCTTAAAGTTAATGTGATCTTTGGTATTGCATTTCATTGTCTATTGCTTCATAATTAGGAGAGTATGATATTCATTATCAAAAACAATGATTCACTCAAATATGTGGTCTCAAAGAACAGTTGTCTTGAATGATATTCTTCTCAAGAATGGAAATTTGTTTCAGTCAACCATATCTATTCCACATAAGTATTTATTCTGTAATTACTAATTATAAAAAAATTTAGCATAACATTTTGTCAAAAACTTAATTTTTTTATCATCGTTGCATAGCAGTGGGCTTTCATAAAACAGTTGGTAGGTGCAATGGTACCTGTGGGTATAAAGTAAGATACCCCTGCTCTGTACCGCAACGTTTAATCTATTTCCACACATAAAACTAATACAATTTAAACAGATATATTGGACTGTTTTGTATTTGAGTGCAGGTAGCAATTTGAAGACATTTTGTCTGGAATAAGTTTTCTGTTATCTTTTGATATTTATGGATACACATGTACAATTAATGAATGGTGCTTCTTTTATGGTGCCACATTCAACCTTTTTTATTATTTTTTAAACTGTGAAATAATGTTCACTCATGTTGTACATTACTCTGCCTATCTAATGCAAGGTTGTAACACAAGGTAAAACTGTAAATTTCCATTTATTACTGTAATTTTTAGAAGCTCGTATATAGCTTCTAAAATTTACTGTAATAGTTTTTATTTTCAAACAGTGCTGTTTGAAATAACTTGCATGCACTACAATGTTTATTGATGTTATTCTTCCTGTGAATGTTCAGTCGTTAGTATTACAATTCTACATAAATGAAATGTTCCCTCGCAGTATTTATATGTGATGTGGGTCAATCTTGACATATTCATTTTCTTTTTAAAGTTTGATGCAAGATTCTTCATATTACTAACTTTGGCTGCAGAAAAACACTGTTATAGAATTTAAAATAAATATTATTCAGATTTCTTTTGAATTTGAGAGATAATTATAATCAGAAATAAGATTAAATTGTACAGCTAATTTTGAAAAATATTCAATCCTTTTCAATAAAAATGTGTTTTATAGAGAACAGATTTTACATTGTTACACATAGAATTTTGATGATAGACAATCTTGAGAAAAGGTAGATAACATTAAGTGAAATAAAGAAATGTAAATGTGTTATACATAATTAAAAATACATGCAGTAGTACCTCCTGTAAGGGACATCTCTATTTAAGGAAACATTTCTATTTGTCCCAGTTCCTTTGAAATATCATTCAGTTGTTACATTTTTGGCCGCTTTATCACCTGCATCGGCAAAATGGATAAATACCATAGATTTTTCTACTCAAGGCATATTATTTAACAAAACTTTCAAAACATTATACTTTGACTTTGAATACTTATCCATCTATAAGTGAAGTAACTACCTCACTTATAGATGGTTAAGTATTCACTTCAGTTAAACATTTGTAAATTATCTGTATTTCAGATAAAATATATTGATGATGGTGATGGAGCATGCTGTATTCTGTTAATTGAAATTCATTATTGATATTATCTTCATGATAGCAGTCAGTAAAAAATTATAGATCTCTACCACTGAGAGAGATTATACAAATTATTTAATTACTATGGTCATGAATATTTTTAATGAAAATTTTAGTATATCTTTATTAATCAAAGCTCTTAAATTATATTTACAGTATATACATAAATTGAATCAAAATAAATTCTTTAGAGTGATTAAGTGGAAGCTGATGGATAAATGCACTTTTTTTCTTCAAAGAAATTCAATACCATTTTCTGATATAATGAAAGTATTACATACATGTTGATGGTATGATGAAAAAATTAACTCTAAAGCTCGAGTAGTAGGTCCTGTAATTTCGGAAGGTTTTCGAGAAACTTTTAATCGAGTTGTTAAAATATTAGACCACAAAAGTCCTAAAGATGGTATATCCAACCCTTTAACTTGATTACTTCTATTAGATCCTGAAACCTACAATTAAATATGAGTATAAATATATTTGTAAGCAAAAAATTTTTTGTAAAGAAACTTATTGCATAATATGCTTTGAAGAAATTTGTATTTCTTAAAGTTAAGCATTACTTTTCCAATCAAATAACTAAAAATTTCTTTTTTAGCATATAATATTAAAGTTTGTAAGAGATAATTCTAAAAGAAAACTAATGCTATTCATAAGTAACTCAACATGAATTTGATGTTTACAGTATATTTTGCATAGTATTTTTTGATAAATTAGCTACACTGAATGCAAAAATTACATCACTTTTTTTTCTGTCAAACTTAAAATTTTCACTTTTATTATATATATAAAACAGAGACATAAAATGAACACCTAAAAATTATACTTTTAATTTCAACTTAAATTAATCAATACTACTACTACCCAATAATAGCTTGACTATGTGAAATTTTTGAAGATGCTATTTTTAGCTGAATGTAGTAATAAAATAGAAGTTTGATTTGTTCTTTGTTGTGGCATTCTATAGTTAATAAATCATAACATCAAAAAATTATATTAATAAATCCAATTTTTATTATTACATTTGTTATAATTTTGTAGTGAAAAAATTCAATGCAGAATGATATATATATTTTAGTATAAAAAATTAATAAAACATGTATCTCAAAGAATGGACTTAAAAATATATTTCTATTCATTCACTCTTTCAATGATAATGACATAAGCTATAGAATCATACATGAGGAATGCTCCCTTTGTTTAAGAAAGATAAAAAAAAAAAAAGTTCCAATATCAAAACCCAAAAGAAAACTTAACACTAAGCAATACCTTCAAATATTAGGTTTATGCCACAAGATCCAGATTTACCTATACAATTACTTCCTTTAATAATGAATTTGTCTGTGGTTTCTGACAATAATTTAAACTACAATGAAACTATATAAATACTTTCACCTACATTCTGAATCACTAAAATCAATACAATAGCTATATTTTATTGGAAGGCTTATCTCTCAACCCTTCCCCCAAAAAAATTTCAAGATTCCAACTAAAAAAAATTCCCCCTATAAACAATATGAAACAGAAATTCGGAAAAAGATATTGCATATTTATTCACAAGAAAAATTGCTTAAGTGTGTAATACGAAGATTTATAATGTATTTTTCTTTGATTGCTGCTTTCAACTGATTGAAGTTGATATTATTTGTAGTTTCTAGAAAAAAATTTAAAACGCTTTAGCACAATCAATATCTGCAGTTCATTTAATTAATATGAACTTATTATGAAATAAATTTAGGGAAGAACTAATTAATTTGTGTGGATATAAAGATATCCATCATCATAGATCAAGAAGGAGGCCTTGTTTCTCATTGAGAATGAGATAAACTAACCTTTTTGGTCAGAAAATTTATTATTTTTTATAATTGTTTTATTTTTCTGTAATTATTGTTGACAAATATTCCATTCCATTGGTTATTATGACTAATCCTACAAGAAATTTTCCACTTCACATTTTTATCATGTTTTTTTAACCTTATTGGAACTTCTATATAAACTGAATTAAAATAAATAAAAGAAGTTCATATAAATTAATTTGTGAGAAAATTTCATACAGATGTTTTTGAATCTTCTAGAAATCTCTTATATTTACATAAATAATCAAAAATTTAAAATTATTTTAAGTAAATGAACATTAGAAATAAATATATATATATATTTACTTGATTGACACAAATGACAGCCATTCCAAAAACATTGGCTAACCGCCAAATTTCGTTTGCTAATTTCAATAATAAGGATAATCTTTCCTCCCAAGAATCATATTCAGAACGTAAAAGAGCTGCTACAGAATCAATAACAAGCATTTTAGGGCTGTTAGATACTTTCAATAGATCAGGAAGTCCTTTTTGTAAAACATAAATTAATTGATTCTGAAATTGAAAATTTAAGGATAAAAGTTAAAATATTCTTAAAGAATATATATCACAAAAAAAAAAATATATAAAGATTTTGAAATGCAATTTTAGAAGTGTTCATATATAACATAGACAATCTATTATATTTTATTAACATGTGTCTAAGATTGTGAAAGAATTTTGCAAGAGTATTTCCTAATTAAATTCCAAAATCTTCACACAGAAGTACTGTTGATATATTACTTTATAAAAAATTATTTTTACCAAATGCATTTCACTGCTTAGAAATTATTATTGAGACATGAAAACATTTTAAATTCTATAATGTTAATTAAATTAAGTTATAATCTTAAAATAAAAAAAAAAAAAAATTAGATTAAGATTTTGCTTTCTCTAGTCTTCTATTTGAAATTTTTATTTCTCTTTGATATGATCAGGATATTGTTTATTACAACACAGGGGGGGAAAATCATATAATTAATATTGAATTGAAATACATATTTAACATTTAATATAAATTTATGAAGATCCTGATTAAACATATATTTATTGTTCTTGGTTTAACATACAATTATGAAGTTAACCAGTTCCCATTTTGCCTGAACACTGCTCGGGTAATTGAAAATAAGCCTTCCCTGATTAGTCTGAACAGCACTCAGACAACTTATTTTTCTGTATCAACACACCGATTTTCTAGTACTCTCTCTCTCCCCCCCTTTTTAATTTGCAATATTTCAAACAGATGATTATGGTATTCCAGTAAAGATAGGATTGCAAAACAAGTTTAAACTGGTTTCAAGGTTAGATTTTATTGTTTTTTATGCGGGAGAGGCTCAAATTTTGTTTTCACTAGTTTTGGGTATCACACACTGCAAATACTATTTCTTTTTAATTCAGAGTTAAACAAAGGAGTGGCCCATAATAGAAAATTCTGACACTTGATCACATAGTGAATCTGAAATTTCTCTAAATTATTCTGATAATTATGAAAGTTAATTATTAGACCTCTCGTAATGAGGAAACAGAAATTTCAGATGACATAATTCAAGTTTAGAACTTTTGTGAACTTTATATTAGTAATTCTCCTTTAACTTCACTACAATTTCCTTTCACAGCACCTCCAGATGTTTATTTGAATATTGATATAAGAAATTGAACTCTACAATTTCTAGATATTTTCTTTAATAGTAATTTCCTTAAAATGATAGTTTTTGAAACTAATAAATTTGCAGATTGAATTATTCGAAACAATTATCTACAAAGAAACAGCAATTCAAGAAAAAGGGAACCAATGTCAAAAAATGAAATTTAGTTTTTTCTTGCATTGAATAATTTACAAGGAATTGTGAAAAAGCCTGATGGTGAGCCCTGTAGGAGTAAGACATTTAACAACAACTCCATTTCTTTCAAAAATTCTGTCTTATCAATGCTTTTATCTTATTCACTATTGTTCATATGTCTCAGATGACTCCCAATTTGACATTAAAATAGGAGTGCCCAAGTTGCAGAGACTGTAGCTAGTAACCAAATATTGGAATATTTATTATCAAGAAATTATCACACTTGAAAGAGGTGTAACAATCGATGAGATGCTGTTTAAGAGAAGATTATTCCCAAAACATTATATAATGCTAAAGAGATCACAATTTGGCATAAAATTTTTTATTCTATGTGCATGAAAGTCAGATTATGTATGTAAACTCATTAAATACACTAGAAAAAGTGCACTTTTTGATGACAATTATCAGAACCTGCACAAAGTCGTCACAAGTTGTAATGACTCTTATTCAACCACTATTTAATGAAGGATATTGGCTAACTACAGACAATTATTACACATCTCTAGATTAGCAGATATTCTTCTCAGCAATAAAACAGATATGTATGAAACACTCAACCTTGAAAGAAAAAATGTTCCAAAAGAAATGCAGTAAAAAAAAAAAAAGAAATCTGTGCTTAACATAGAGAGAAAGTATGCATCATCAAATGGATGGAAAAGTAAGTTGCATCTTTATTATCTAATATACAAAATCCTGAAATAATTGAAGTGCCTTCTCTCAAGGATGAGATCAAATAAAAATCAAAAGTAGTAATGGAGTAAAATTATACTATAGGAGGTACATATAGAATATATCAACATCGAACATCACTAAAAAGAGAGGAAAGAAATATTTTTAAAAAATATTCTTCTTCCTTTTAGATATATTGCTTGCTGTAAAATGTTTTTTTTTTTTTTTTTTTTTTTTTTACCAGAAGCATGGAGAAAAAATACTTTCATTTTAATTTTAGACTTGATGTGATTGATCGCCTGATCAAAAGACATGGAACAATAAACAAGAAAAAAGGAGGAACAGAATTTTTGTTAAATCCCTTATGATTGATTGATATATACTTTTTAAAAGTGATTGTCCCTAATGACAAGAAATTGAAACAGGCAAGACAATGCTTCATGTGTTGCTAAAAAAGAAACAATTTTGGAAAACTAGTAGATAAAGAAAGCAAGACATTTTGTCTGATTGTGATATTGGACTATGCTGTTTCCCAGTCATAAAATTTGTTTGAAGCTGAATTTTAAAAGGATATCAAATGTAAGTAAAATAAAATTTAAAAAAAAAAATTCTCTTTTCTAATATCTTTTTTAACAAAGAGATTTTCTTAGTTTGGCTATTATTGCAATGAAAAGCCAACTTCAAATAAAAATGTAATATTTTTGTTACTGTCGATAAAAATTAGCATAATTTCATAAATTCCATGTTTGCAATAGTTTTAAGTTAAAACAAATCGATTTGATTAAAAAGTCGTGTTTTAAATATATGCTTATTTCATAAAATAATATGGTATGGAAAAAAAAAAGGAAACTGTTTAGGTGGTTAGTAAAAAAACATTTGACATAATTTTTAGCACTGATGATTATGAGGTCATGAACAACATAAGCCATAAAAATGCTAGTACAATGTTAAACTTTGTTGCACTTTATTTTTTTATGTCTACTGCTGTCATGTGGTTTGGAATGTCTTGTATGAGCAGACCAAAAAAAGTTATTAATTATGCAAAATTCCAACTAACCTTAATTTGAATTACTATGCTTGCATTACTGAATTTATTATACAGGCTTATTGAAAATAATATACAATATATTTAATTGAACAATATGTTGAATAATACCCAGTTAAAAATAAAATTAAACTTACTCTTTCCATCATTTTAATTTTCAACAACATGGGAATTTTTTTAGCTGCTAAATAAACTAAATTTTTGATGGTATGCACTACCTGATGAAACATTCAAATGAAAGCCACTGGTGGAAAGAGCCACCTGATGGGATACATCAGTGCTAGCCACATGTGTTACATACTGGCTTGAATAAGTTGGAAGCTTTGTGAAGTCTCTACATAAGTTAATTACAAGATTATCCTTTTATGAAAGGAATAAAATTGTGCAAAACACACACAAAAAAATTAAAAAATGTGATTTCCATCCAACCAAGTTATCTTTATCAAAAATATCAGATAATTATATTTTGAAAAGAAAAATGACAGATTGAATTTCTTTTTAATAAAGTACATACTGAGCACAATTCCTTTTTCACTAAGAATTAAAATTTTCGTAAAATTAAAAATATATTTGTATGGGATTTTTAAGTATTAGATAAATACATTTTCTTTTTTTACTTATCTTTAAAGAGTCAATTTTCATTTATTATTTTTACTTACCACATTTAATACTTTTTTCAGGATAAGGTTATCAGAAAACTTCGAGTTTTGTAGATTTGGATTCTTAGCTTTCAAAGCATTAACCATTTGAAGATACCTTTTTATAGGAAAATCACCTTCAGAATGTATATAGATGACTTCTGTATGGAAAAAATAAGAGAAAAATATTACATTGCATACACTTACACCAAATATGTGATGATGACAATGTTAAAAAAAATTGCATACTAGAATTTAATCCACCAGTATTATTTGGTTTTTGGGCACAAATACTTAAATACAGACACAGCTGTGTCTTTCCACTTCCACTTTCTCCACAAATCTCAGTAATGGTGCCTGTATAAATGCAGTTATTTCCTGAGCTGTTTTTCAATAAGTTGCAAGTAAGTTTTTGTCTGGATATCATCTTATCCTCACATAGAATATCGAACACTAAAAGGAAAAATATATATATGAATAATTTTTTGTATTATTCCTAAGTTGTGTATTAGGTAAACCATTTATTTATATATTACACACACATTTTTTAAAAAAAGTTTTTATTGAAATTTTTAGTTATTTTTGATAACAAAACCCAATACAACTCTAAAAAATGTAAGAAAACACAAAGTAAAATTTTGCAAGACTGAAAACTTCATTCAAAAGATAGTTTAGCAAAGTATATATTTAAATCAATGGAACAAATAAATAAACGAGAAAAAAATATAAATATATCTGTTTTACAAACATTTATATAAATACTGATTAAAAAAACACAGATGATTTTACATAGAAGAGTTTTAAACTCTTCAATGTAAAAAATTTTTTTTAATGTATCATCACAGCTGATTAAAGCTGTGATGATACATTGAAAATTTTTTTTAATGCAATATGTGTGTATAGCGTATATTTTACATAAGAATAAACTATTAAATATAAGGGAAAGACTCAATGTCGAATGAAACTAAACCAGTGATTTTAAGGTTATTTTCTACTAAAATATTTAAATTGTTTTAATAATTTTGTAAATAAATTATTCATTCATAAATAAACATACAAATGCCTGGAATGTCAACTTTAACTGCAAAGAAAAAGGGTCAACTTCTCGAGAGAGCTTAGAATTAATATACAATACTTTAACAACACATTTTTAGTATTCTAGAATGAAAAAGAGCATTACCAATTTGGACATCTTTTTCAAATGGTAATTATTAACTCTATATTCTTAAATCTTTCAAGCATTTATTTATGATACCAAAATCTTAAAACTTTGTTTTTTTTTATTCTTATAAAATACAGGGCTCTTCAGTGATTCCATATATGCATTATTTATGAGAGTTTGATAACTAGAATATATAGAAATAGAATTAAAAAAATTGTCACGTTTTTGAAACAAATACCTTTATTTATGTTTATTTCAAAATTCGTGTTTTTTTTTTTTTTTTTTTGAAGATTCTAACACATATTTCTCAAAATCTACTTCAATCATAGAAGTGATAGTTTCCACCCTATAAAATGAGATTTCTTTCACAGAGAGCCTAATTTTGTTTAAAAAATAAATCCTTACAAATTTTAGACATAGCACACTACATGTATAAAAATTAAGAGATATACGAATCATTAAATTTTTTTTAATTTGGCATTTTTCCTTAAAAGGTTTTAAATTATAATTTTGAAATAATAATTATGCTCCATATGTAGAATAAGTACTTTGTAAATGTTTGAAGCTATAAATGCATTGAATTTCATGCAAGATGTACCAAAAGATAAGAGTACATAACAATATATATGTGTGGGTGGTTGTAAAAATGAGAAGATTCCACAAATATGGTGAATTAAACTATGATAGCCATTATAACAATATTTCCAGAATCTATCGTACAAGATAAATAAAACATATTCTCCTTCAAATAACAGTAAAAAATGAACAGATAATAAATTCTTACTATCATTAGATACTTTCATTTTAAAGATGAATTTTGTAAAAATATCTATTTACATCTACCTGACATAATTTTATTTTTCACAGAGGCTTCAGATACGGTATCAATAATAATTTTAGATTCAGTTAAAGAAACTTTTGCAATTTTTTGAAGCTCTTGTTGAGACAAATGAAGTATAGCCTTATATGAACACAGCTGTGCTGAAAAGGAAGAAAAAAAATTAAACTCTATAATTTTGATTTTGAAGCTAATTATAATAAATAAAAAAGAAAAATTCACAGATCCAGTAGTAATATCTTCATTAAAATGTTTTGAAATTAAACAAATTTGTCACTTTTTTCCCTCAAAGGAAGAATGATTTTTTTTTTTATTAAATAAGGTATATTAATACAAAAAAAAAGGAGAACATTTTACTTTTCACAAATGTTCAAAAAAATTAAACACAAAATTACATGTGTTTACTGAAATAAATTTACAAATATTAACTTTATGTGAAAAATACAATTTTACCACTTTATAGACATGTAAAAAATATTAATTTAAATCCAGATCTTACACACAGAAGAAATTGTTGTTGAATAAGCATAAATTTCAATAGGATGTATTTCATAACAATTTACTTTTTCATTATGAGAGTTCAATTGTGCAGCAATAAAAAAAAACATGTTAGAGTTTGTGAAATTTTTTTTCCCCATATAAAAAATTTCTATAGCAAATGTTTAAACATAAGTGTCAACAATGCCAAATTCCAAACAAATTTTGAAAAAAACCTAACAATACAAAATGCAACAAATTAAGAATTTATTAATGTCAAACAGAACTTAAATTCTGATTTTTTAAGAAAATACCTTAGAAACCAGATTTTGATGATATACATATTTTCATAATTCAAATAAGTTTGATATAAGCACATTTACTATAACTATAAGCAATTATTCTAAAAAATAACACATGCATTAATTGGCATCATTTTTGCTTTCAATAACTGATATCAGCCACCCAAGGGGCTATTGTTTTAGATGGTTCACTTTTGTCATACCAGATCAATTTTTTACCACTTGCTTTAATTTTAATTACATGTAGCTGATATAATATTCATTTTAATTACATTTGGCTATATATATTCAATTTAATAATTTATCATTTCCTTTAATTTTGGAAAGTTTACTATTGCCATTTCTTGGTATTTTATCATTTACTTTAATTCTTATATTGAATTGAGTAATTTAATAATTATGAAAATATAGCACACCTTGGGCAGCTAAGTTTATTCTTTGCATATAACTTTTATATTTTTATGAATTATATTCCATTTCTAAATAGAATTCCTTCAATTATAAAACATTTAATGGGTATTTATAGAATCTTTACACAATTCCTTTTTTACAAATATTTCAAAGAAATACTTTGATATCAAACCTATTTTCAGTTTGTGAATAATTTGAGGATGAAGAGAAAGATCATCGATTTCAACAGAAATTTTTTGTTTTTTCTTTAATGGAGCAGAAGAATCCATATCTATAAACTATGCAAGTTTTAAAAATAAAAATAAGTTTTTAATCATTCAACTTAATGTAATATAAACACACACAAAATTATAATTATCCACTGATATGAACATGTAACTATTTTTTGAGATATAATAAAATTTACTACATCAAAGCATTAACAGAATGATTTTGTCAGATTGAAAACAACAACAAAAAATTATTCCCAGGGCGTGTATTTATTTATAGGATTATGTGAAAAATACATGGTGCAACAAAGTTATATTCCTTCTTGGTGTATCATTTTCATACGAATCGCAAAATACCCCTTATTTTCGCGCTCAATTTATTCTTTAAAGCTGCTAGCGAAACTATTGATGCACTTCAAATGTAGGTTACTTTCTTCCTATTGGTTCGAAGGAATATTTTAGATTTTTTTTTCTTCAAATTCTTTAGGCATTGATGACTTATTAATAAGATAGTTTTATTGATTTTAGAAATGGTTTGATGAATTTTCGCCTCTTTTATCACACAGATAATTTACATCAGGTCAAACAAAAAAAAAAAGTAGTATCATAAAATTTGTTTTAATGACCGAGATCCTTAACTGCAACTGTGACAAACGTATTCTTTTCGTTTTACGAGTCAGTTACAAGCGGTATTTTCTTTTCTCTTTTTTATTCAAGTAAAGTATCCTAAAATGGTAAGTAATATGTGATAATTGTTTTACAAACATCTTCATTTTTCAAACGATTTGAGAATAATTGTAGATTTTAAAATTTACGCGTTTATAAAACTTGGATTAAATATATCTGACATTTGCATCTGGAATATTAATTATGATTTATAATATAATTTTTGAGATTCATGTGTGGAGTAGCTAATTTTAGTTACTTTTTTATTATTAGCTGGTAAAATATACGGAATATATTTTTTATAGAAAAATATACTATAAATGATATTAAATGTAAGTTATTCAGAAGTCCTAACCTAATGGTTTCTTTTTCAGGCGCGGTACTTCAGAGAGCAGGATATAGATGGTGAGTGATTTAGTTCTAAGCTTTTTATAAGTTGTGGAAAATTATTTTCAGAATTTAAAACTTATTGAAGACTGTAATTGGTAGTTTTATTTAATAATAGTTTATTTTGCAAACTTTATATTTCTTATAAATTTTCATTTTAGCAATACTTATACTCTATTTTGAATATAATATCCCATTAAGTGGTGATACGAAGAAAATTTTCATTTATATATGTGAATCATATTGGTTAACTTTTTTGTGAATATTCATAATTTCCATTTTTTGAAATCAGGTTTTGTATTTGTGAACAACATCCTAAGATTTTTTATTTTTTAAAAAAAATCTTATTTAGTTTTGACTGTTTTTTTTTATGCACTGTTAGTCAATAGAAATGTTATTTGTAGATTTTAATGAAGTTATTTTCATAATTTGTGACCAGTATTTATATTTATTTTAGACTAAGTAAGCATGTAAAATGTGTCTTTTATTCAGGAAGTTCTGGCAAACAGGTTAATTTTTTTCCCTTTAAGTGTTTCTTATTAGAAAAATGTGCTTCCTTAGTTGTGTACATTGCATTGAAAATCTCTTTGTTGTACAAATATGCATTAACAAAATTCTTTTGGAAATCTATGCATCTCAGAATTAAACCTTCATTGCGAATATGTTAAAATTATTTTTTAAATAGTTTTTATGAATTTTGCCATAGAATATTTTCTTTTTAATGATTTAAATAACTCGTGATTAGAAATGACTCATGAAGTTGTGAAATAATTCATGATGTTAGAAATTTACTTTTCTTCACATGTTTGTTGCTGTAGTTTAATTATATTTATCAGAATAATTCCATATATCTTCTTTTTAAATGCACTTATTGGTATTAGAACATATAAATATGATGTATTTATTTGTCTTCAAGTGATTAAACTTCATTTTGTAAATCATGCATAATTTCACTTTTAACTAAGATGTTCTATTTGTTCCAAGTTTTATTTTGTGCTGAAAAATTTGTTGATAGAATATTAAATCTGTTGCCTGAAAAATGAATGTTGAGATATTTTACTAGAAAATTTTTAATAATCCCACACAGATATATATGTGTGTGTTTAAATGCTTGTAATTGTTGTACAGAAATTGAAAAACAGAAAAAAAAGTGGCTGCAGTAGCCTAGTGGTCATGGTCGCAGACTTGTGTCTAGTGTTGTTTTTGTTGAGTCATGGGCTTGACACCTGACTCTACTAGGGACATGCCGTGTTGTGAGGTTGATGCACATTTAATCTAATTGAGGTCCCAAGTTCTTCTTATGGTGTGGAAGTTTGGCGAAGGAGGTACTAGCTCAGGTGTCATTCTCAACACTTGAACAAGATTCAAAATTACGTCTCTGGTAAATAGCCTTTGTGTTACTTCTTAGTGTAACATTAATATACAATCACTTTAAATTTTTTTTTTATATGTCTGAAATAGTATAACTGAGGAATTTAATGAAAAAAAATCATCTACACAAGTTTTGAAAAGTTTATTGAAAAGCATATATTTTTGGTATTTCGATTGTTTTAAAAATAAAATTCAACAAGAGATCAAAATAATTAATAAAAAAAAAGAATATGGCTAATTGCAAAGTATGTTGGTATTAAAAATTGATAGCATGAGAAAACCACAATCAATTATTTTAATTGATGATAACCTGTCAACAAAATTTTGCGATAACATGAAAAAAAATTTCTTTCCGAAACATAAAGTCACATGTATTTTTAAAGAAAGGTTTGACTGTGGTGTTTTAAAATTCTCCTTTTAGAAATGTTTAGATATAATCTAGAAACATTTGTCTAGTGATTTTTTTTTTATGAAATATATTTTGCTTAGCTCTTTTTAATATAGATGAATTGTTAGATTTATCCTTTTATAGATACTGGTAACTATTAATATTTTTTGTATATATTTAAACTGAAAATTACATTATCAGTCACCTATTTGTAAAATAATATATGTAAAAGTAAATTTTGAATAAAAATTAATATTTATTGGTACTTTTCCACTTCGCCAGTACAAATCTCACTAAGCAGACTTTATTGGCGATAACATACAGTATACGCCTTTCGCTTGAAAGAATCTAACAGATTCTTTCTCTGTTCTGGACAATTCTCAAATTTTCATTGGTTTTTCATCTATTTTGGTTTTATTAGGAAAAAGATATGACTGATAAGAAATGGCCACGACTTTTGTAAATGTGACGGTAAAAGGTTTCCAGTGGAGATTCTGTCAGATGTATCATTTTTGGCGACTTTATTGCCTGTACCAGCAAAATGGAAAAGTACCTATTTATTTAAATTAATAGATACATATATTCAAATATCGGGATTTTTACAACCAGCATACATTATGTGATTTCTATTTTATGATGACCATATGGAAAAAAATGGGTAATGGTTTAAAAATTGTCAAAGATTATATAAAATAACAAATACATCATTTGATGAAAAAATTGTGAAACACTGAATTTATGTTTTAAATAGACATGACAATTGATATGCGGAATAAAATGTGAGGAACTAGAATTTATTTAAAAACTGCTCAAGCTGTTAGAGAATGTAAACTTTAGTACCTGTGTGATATTCTGTTAATAAAAAAATAAAGCAATTCTATAAAATTTTGAAAAGTTAGTAAAAAAAAGTATTCATTACACATTTAATCAGCAAATTCTGCAATTGGAATTCACTGTACTCTGTAAATAGTCTTCCTGTTGCTTCTAGTGCGACATTAATAAAACCATCACTGTACTCTGTTTAAATAATTATAAAGATATTAACAGTCATGACTTATTATAATGATTTATCAAAATAAATTGAAGTATATATGATGTAAATTTATTGAGGAAAAAAATTGTTAATAAAAATGTCTACTATTTATTTCTGTCTAACAGTTTTCTTTGAACTATTTCAAAATGTTATTAATTACTAAAATATATGACACAATATTGGAGAGAAAATATTGGTCTTTGCAAAATTATATAAGTCATTCTAAAAGTTCTTGATTTTTAGAAATATATCTAATTGAGAATAAATTTATTCTTATTTTTAATTTATGATTTGTTCTTTCGTAAAAGCCATTTTTAAAAATGATAGAGGTACATTGTGTAAAATTCTGTCAACAACATATTTAATACAATTCCAATCAAACTTACACCAATAATTTCTTATCCAATTACATCAATTGGAAAATTGTTAAGCGAAATTGTTTTGGTTTGGCAAAAATGGCTGATGGGATTTTACACATATACTAAATTAAATTTTATCTGACTTTGTGGAAGCTTTAAATGATCAATAAAATGCTATGAAATTTAGAATTAAGCGTGTGCAACTTTTTTTCTATTTTTGCTTGGTTTCCCTTTGTATTGCACTACAAAAGTTTTCCTTGTTTAAATTATTCCCCACCCCCTTAAATAAAGAGAATTTTCATCATGCATGCACATTCATAAATTCTCAATCATTCAGAATTAGCAGCTATGTTGATGTTAATTATTAAAACATGTATTGTGTAAGTATTCTTTGTTATTTATAATTGAACATTCCCCCTTGTTACAGATAGTCAGACTGGTAATTAATGATCACAATTTTTTTTTTACTGTAATGAGATTTTTTGTAACAATGAACTACATTATCTCTAGTTACTTTTTAAAATCTTAATAAATGCAAAAGCCACTTTCTTTTAATTAAAAAAAAATCAATGTAGAAACAATGTTAAAATATGTAGATGCTATGTAGAAAAATTAAAGAAAAGGGCAAGAAATATATAGTGTTAAAATTAATGTACAACATATCATTTTTGTTCTTTTATTTCAAAATAATGAATAAGGTTCATTCTAAGTCTCAAAGAAAAAAACATTTCATGTTATTTAAAAAGAAAAGATAATAAATTTGTGGTCTTGAAAAAGGAATTAAACTTTTTTTAGAAAAAATTTAAATTTGCAATATCAATAAAACTTAATTTAAGACAATTCTATCTTAGGAAAATATTTTCATAAATTTCTAATAAATTATTTATTTAAAAGAAATTTTTCACCCCCAGAATTTCTTTTTTAAAATTGATTTTTAAGGCATAGGACTGAAAAGGAGGTATATGACAGTAGCTTGATTTTTTGGTAGTTGTAAAGAAAAAATTCATTTCATTCAAAATTTGTTTCTAGATTAACACATATAAATTAGATTTATCTTGAGGATTATAGCCAATATCATCACTGATGAGTCTTATTTTCAGGATTGATCATCTTGTTTCCAAACCATGCAAATTATTAGTCCTCAATACAGCAGGTTTCAATTAGTGTGCAGCTTGAGAATATTGTAGATGGTCATAAAAAATTATTGATGTATTCATAAATTACTTTTGTAGAAAAGTTAAAAGCTATCGATAGGAGACATGTAAAAATATTGATACATCATTATGATAAATATCATTATCTGAAGTTGTTAATTTTTATGGTTATAAAATTCATGTGATTACTGTGATGTGAAATTTAAAAAAAAAATTACAACAATAAATGAAAATATTTGTTCTGTAAAAAATGATTGTTGAAATTATAAATTTTAAATGTCCTACTTTTAGATTGTAATTTTAATCTAATCATAATATTCACAGAATAGGCAGAATAAAAAATCATGCTTTATATCAGTTTAGATAGAATAGATTAAAATAAAAGTGCATGGGCTTTATAGTGACTTAGCAAAAATTAAAATGCTATTAGCTAAATTGCCCAAGATCTATTAGAAATCATTTACTAGAAACAACTAGAGTAAATAAAATCAAAATATTTATGTACTCTTACTTTCTGAGCATTTGCATTTAATTTGAAAAGGCTTTATAAGAATGAGAAAGGTTTATCTTTTTCAAATCAGAATCATAATTTGTTTAAAAAATTTATATTTGTAATAGCTGTGGGATATTGAAATATGAATGGTTAGGAATATTTAATTTCATTTATTTGATCAGTAAAGATGAGTCAGATAAACAGATACATTCCAATAAAAGTTTGCAAAAAGTAACATGATTATCCTGAGAAAAATGGTTATTTTTACATTTTATTCTTTTTCTTTAATTGCTGAATTAGTGAAGTAAATCCTTTAAAAAATAATTTTCTAACATTGAGAGTGTTGTAAAGAATAAAATTAAAAAAAAAAAAAAATGATTTATTTTAATTCATGAAAATGAAAGTTTGAATATTTTAACAGGAAAGCAATTCGGAAGAGAAGAACTTATGTCTTTTTATGCAATCTACCAAAAGTAATAATAATTTTTTGGGGAAGGGAGAGAGAATGAAGGCTTTGAAGTTTAATTATTATATATTATTAACCAATCAGGAAAAATTCTATAAAAAACTAATACAATGGATTCTGTGTGTATTCCTTATAATTGATTACTGTATTCTCAACCTCTTTCATTATTTTTTAAATATTTACATTTTTTTTTAGTTGAACTGTTCTTTAAAAAGTTTAGCTGTTAAGTGTGTTAAATATTAAATATATTGATGATATGATTATATTGGGCAACAGCTATAAAATCATGTATTTTTTTTTTTAAATTATATTTGCAGTATTGTGTTATTTGAAGAATATTTTGGTACCACAAAACAAAGCACTCTTGGAAAATATATATTTAATAGATGAAATTGATCATAAAAAGTACCATGAAACATTTTGGTTTCAAGCCAAACTATGCGAATTACTATGGAAAACTAAATTTGTTTTGGTTATTCACCTGTTCATACATAATGTGGATGAACAATGCTATGAAATGTATCTTGTGTTAGTGATATTTTACCCTAAATAAAATGATTTACATGTCTTGAAACATGTATTGAAATACCTTTAATATTCTTTTAATCTTTAAACTATTAAAGTGCTGAAATTTCATTACTGGTTCTGTGTTGGATGTGGATTGGAGAGAAGGTCAGATGAGGTTTTCGGTACACCAAGAAACAAGTTAACTGTATCTAAAATCTTTTCAGAATTTCGTGATTGCTTTTACTTGAATGCTAGAAGTGGCCAAATACGAAGTTTGGATGAATTAACTATCATCATGCGTTCTTTGGGAATGAGCCCAACCATAACAGAGTTGAAAAAATATTTCAAAGAAAAAAGTGAGTTTAGGATTTTTATTTGAATTTATTAACTTTTTTTTTTTTTATCATTTTCACAAGTTGGTCCTTAATTTATAGTTATAAATCTTGAAATATGCCAAGATTTATATTGTTGTAATCATAGTATTGCAGATTTTTTGAAGAATTCCAACTTTAAACTTGGTTCTTTTGAAATATTGAAAGTCATGAATAATTAGGATTTCAGCTTTGTGGCTTGTTTTTCAAAATTGCTGAATTTTTAAAGTTTTCATGAGTATGAAAATTTAACAAAAGTTTTTTTTTTTTTTTCTCGTTCTAAGTGTAATTTTTTTTTTTTTTGTTCATGCTTTTTGATTTCTGCTGAAATCTTTTTCAAAGGTCTGTTTAAATTTGTTTGAAAAATCAAATATTGGAATTGTCTTTTTTCCCCCTCCTATTGTAAAATACTTCCATAATGTCGTTAAATTATTTAAGGGCTTTTTAATTTTCATATATGTTTGTCTTTAACTTATTTTTTCTCATTTTAAGGTAGGAACATTAATTACTTAAAATCATATGCAGCTTGCAATTTTTTTAGATGTTTAAGAATATTATTATTTTGATCCTTAATATCCTCTTTTTCTTTAAAAAAAAAAATCCTCAGCCTTTGCTTTGAAATATAACACTCAGCAGTTCAACTATATTTCCTTATTAATAAAATATATTTGAGATTCACTTATCTGGATAATTGGTCTTTATTATGATTCAGATTTTTTAAAGACTGTATTTGGAGTTTTTCTTTTATTTATGGAGTTGTTGAATTTCAGTAAGGCTATGAAGTTCATCAATATATGTTATTTCTATAACTATTATGATAGCTTCTTAATTTCAAACTAATTCTCCCATTATATATTTTGCTTCACATTCTTTCCATTGTTTATTAGCCTTTTATATTCATCAAATCTGTTTTCATTATTACTGAAGTTTTCCCATTGGAACTTTCTTCGATTTAAAGAGAAAGTTTTGGAAAAATCTTGTTATTCATGTCCTTTTAGTTTCATTGTATGCCAATTTTTATTTCATTTTTAATCTAATTTTTGTTGGATTAAAAATCTAGTTATGTATTATTTTCACTGGTGAAGAAAAATCCAGATTATGTAAAGTTAATAATAAAAAGGCTCATTCTAGAGCAGAAATAAAATTTGGAGTTGGGAAAAAAAATTGCGTATTAGTTAATCTCGTTTTTTAATTCAATAATTAACTAAGTTTTAGTACTTTTATGAGTGATTTAAAAAATTAAATTAAGTTTTAAAAAGTTTCCTCTGGGAAATTTTTTACCATTTATATATTTTTGATAAAATATTGGGCATTTTAATGTGAATTATTAATTTAAAAATCCCTTTTCATTATTTTTTTCAAAATTATGCTGATCACAAGAAAGGTGTTCATTATCAGATAAAATTAATTAATCAGCTTGTTATTTTAATCATAATCTGCATTTGAAAAGCAGCTGGCCTTTAAAAATCTTACTTCACTCAATTGCTGTTTATTTTGGGTACATAATTCTTTTTTGTAGTTCATGCTGTAATATTTCAGCATTGACTGTTCTACACTTAATTGCAGATGGAAAGATATCATTTGCTGATATGCTTGAAATAATGCATAATCATAGCCAGCGAGAAAACATTCCTCAGGAAATCCTGCGGGCATTCCGAGCTAGTGACAAAAGCAAATCTGGGCGTATACCTGCTCGGGAGTTACGCCATATACTTCTGTTATGGGGAGAAAAGCTGAGCCCCAAGGAGGGTAATGCACATTTTTATTATCAATAGTATATGCAATAAATAGCTTTTGATAATAATAACAGTTTTAAAGTATGTTAATTTTAAGAATGTAGTTGAACTTGGTTTAAGAAGTTTGGGAACATACCTTTTGAAAGTTAATGGGTGATTATATACAAAAGTAATGCATTTCTTTGTCCTTTAGTTTGCTTCAAGTTTACTTTTCATGCATTCTCATAATGTGGCTGCCTTTTTGACATCCTTGCTTTGTGTGTTATTTTTGCATAGTTGTAGAACACACATTAAAGCAGACGTGTCTGCTTTTATTATGCTTTTCATTTTAGTAATTTTCTTATTTTATCATATCTAAAATAAACTTCTCTGGGGAATGTGTATGAATTTGATTTGTTCAAATTGGTTTTCTTTGAAATGCCTGTATTTTCCCATATTTAGATATCTGGTTAAGAATTTCATTATATCCTACATTTTAAGTACCTTATCAGTTGTAAAGACTGAATGATCTTTTTTTAAGAAATGGAAACATTCAGCATTTTTTTTATTATTGAAAAAAAAATTTGGTCTTTTGAATCTGTGGTAAATACCAATAATTTTGTAAATGTTGGCTTCTTTGTATGAGGAAAGTCATGTTAGTTCAAATCAATGAAAAATGCTGTTTAATTATTGTAGTTCTGTTTACTTTGCGAATTAGAAATTTTGCTTGATAATTGTTGCATTAGCACTTCTGTTATTCAGTTTAAATCCATACATTACTTTTACAATTTGAAGTTTCTTTTTATCATTGGTATTTCCATTTGTAGCCAATATGGAAATAAGGCTTTTATACTTTAATTTTCCTACTATTTGCATCATTTTAAAGAAATATCTTGTTAAGGGAAAGAAATGCAAGAATTATTTCGTGCATTTTCATGCTGCTTCTACGTACATTTTCAAATTTTATTTTTGTTTTCAGTAATTTAATTCAAAATCATTGTTCAAAACTTAGTGAGGAAGGGGGGAAAAAAGCACATAACTTTTGTTTCTATTCTTCCCTTTGCTTCTAAATAGAAATAAAGTACTTTATATGACCTATATTGATTCATCTCCTTCCTTCAAATAGCTTTGATTAATTTTTCAAAACTTTTCTTAGTTTAATTATGCATGCTTTTATAATGTGTCCTTTTTATTTAAAACTTTTAACTAAATATGAATAATTGGGGGTTTTAATATTTATGGCAATAATTATATTTTAATATGTATGGCAATGGATGAAAGTTAATAGGATTTTTATTTATATATTTTTAAATTAATTTTTTTTTCATAAGACTTGTTTTAATTATTTTTTATTTCTATTTTCATTAGAATTAAGTTTTTATTTGTAATTTGTCTGGTCTAATCATTTTTCTAAATAAAAAAAAAAAAAAGATGAGAAATGTATATAATATATAAACTTTTGAAGATGTTTTCTGAATGTAGGTGCAAAAATTACATAGTTTTAACCTCCAAGGGAGAGCAATTTTATTCTTTATTAGCGATCCGATTTTTTTTTTAAAGTTTTTCATTCTATGGTATATGTTTTTATTTGTATACACTTGTTTTATTTTAAATAATTTCTCAAATATTTTTTCATATGAGTGCAGTTATTCCAAAGATATTACATTTTTTTTAAAAAATATCTTAACAGATGTCATTGTTGTGATAGTAAGAGCTAAGATTTATTTCTTGAAAACTAAAAGTACATAAGATGATTGAATTTGCCATTATCATCCCAATATATTTTGCACAAATAATTTGATTAAATTAAAATTTCAAGTAAAATTTATTTTGAATTAAAAGGAAATAAAGCAAGATATTTCTTATTTCTTCATGTGCATGATTATAGTTTAAAAGTCTGTCTTGTAAAGTCGGTTTTCATATTAATTTTTTTATGAAGTGATAAAGAATGTTGCATATCTTTCTGGTATATTGCAGTTTAATTTTGAAGCCGAAATGTTGTGCAACATTAATTTATTTAAAACTTTTTTTAAAAAAAAAAGACTTCATAATAAAATGATTAGTGAATTAAAATTGTTGAAACATTTTTTTTAACTATTCCTTTATTGAGCTATAGGGAATTTATATGTTGATAAATTTTACAATAGACATCTCTCATAAATTTGCGTAAAATAATTGTTCCCCTTTTAGATACAGTTCCTGAGCATACTTGCTCATTGTAGTGGTTTAAAATTGATACTTAATAAGAAGCTATAATGACGACTCTAACGGTTCGTTTCATTTCAGTGGATCGCATTTTCAGAGAAGCCAATGTTTCTTCAAATGGATACATCAACTATGATGATTTTGTTAGGGTTGTTTGTGCTCCAGTACCGGATTATTATTAACATCCAGTATTTACTTAATTCTTATCAAGAGCATTTATTTTCTACAGATTTTAAAATGAGGTGCATTTATTTTAACCTTGTGATTTTAGACTGAGAAGGTGTATTTATTTTATTTTGTTGGTGTTGGATATACATTTTATAATAAAATATATTTATTCAAAATTTGCTCGTAATTCATTAATTGTTCTGGTATATATTTTATGTATCGCTAAAAATGAGATGTCTTTGTTTTGTGGTACCAAAAAACAAACAAACCTTTTTTTATTGGTAGAAGCTTAGATTAAAATTATATTTAGGAAATATATATACATATGCATAAATATTTTATTGCTTTTTTTTAAAACTGGGGTATTGGTTGGTTGTTTAGTAACTAACAGACAGGATTATGGTAAATATTTCACTTTTGTCATGTTGCAAATTCATAGTTGAATTAAATTGTGAAAATATTAAGACTATGTTAAAATTAAAAGATCTTTAGATAAAAAAGTGAAGACGTACAAAAGCATTTTAAATATGTGAATTTCATTGAGTTATAATTATATATCCCCAAGGCTAGATATACATGTCTTGTTGTTGTACAGTCCTATTTATTTTGCTATGTAACTAGATATCCCTCTATCTGATTTATGCTTTTGAGAGCGTTATCTCTTTTTCTTAACTTATATTATAAAGTTACAAAAAATATAGTTTGTATTTGTTTTTGATTATTAATATTTGCTTTTCATATAAATTTTATAAATACTTTTTGTGCTTATATTGTTAAAAGGCAATTAAATTTCCTGTTTCATAATAACTTTCAAAACATAATTTCATCTATTCAGTTACTTACATTTGATTTAAGTGATTTGTGTAAAAGGAATTTTTTTGAGAGTTTGCAAAATAGTTTGATGTTAATGATTTATTTATATATATTTTTTAGTAAGATAATAAGCTTCAAATGACTTAAAAATTCAACATAGCTCTAAAACTATCTGAAATTATGTAACATCTTGAATTTTTTTTTTATTTACTTCTATAACATCTCTTTTATTTTAAAATAGTTTAGAATTTTTAGTGGTATTACTATATATATATATATATATATATTATATTGCTAAGTATATATGAGAGATATCCACAACTCGTAGGTATTTCTGCTGCAGTGCCGCGGTCACTCTGTTAAGCTTGCTTGGCGATTTTGTTGGTTCATTGACAAGACAGGGATGTCATTTACAAATAGTTCTGCATTGCATAAGCTTCATTCTCTGTGTTCATAATGTCAAAGAAAATCAAGGCACACAGCATGTGCAAAATTAGGTCAGTAGTTTGTTTCTTGAATGGGAAAGGGACTAAATATGTTGAAATTCTCGCTCAGATTTGTGATATTAATGGAGAAGCAATTAGTAATTCAATAGTAAGGAGACAGGCACATTTTTTTTAATGAAGGGCACAAAAATGTTCATAATAATGAACAAGGGGTTGCCTTTAGTGAATGATATGGGATATATGTGTGCCATTTAAGAGAGGATTAAAAATAAAAGATTATTGAGTATGATTTGACTCTTACTGTGCATTTTCCTTTTATTTCATGTTTACTTCATGAAGTGTCTAACAAACTAAACTTTTAAAAATTGTGTGCATGTGGGTTTCCTAAGATGCTTATAGAACAAGACAAAATGAAATGTTGGGACCAGACAACAGCTTGTTTGACATGATCCTGAGAGGACAGGGATGACTTATCTGTAAAATCATTGGAAATAGACGGATATCGCATGTAAAACTTTTCTATGAAATGAAAAAACACTTCCATTCATAGACTGTCTATGAAACGGAAGCAAAATTGTGTATAATCAACAGGAACAGGAAAAGGTGTTTTGTTTGTATAATTTTTGCCTTAGAGCTGAACAATGAACTCGAATGTATATTTCAAAATGCTTTTAAAAATTGTCTTGCAATCCAAAATAAGCAATATAAGATTCTTACCCATGATATTGTGTTGCTGCATGACAATGCCTGCTCACACTGCAATTTATAATGCTATATCTCATCACAACTTGATCATGGGCAACAATTCAGTGATGATGGTGAAGTGAAAGAAGGCATCTGCGATTAGTACTGTGAATTAAGACCAGATTTCAATGATAAAGCTATGTAATTCCTGGGACTTAGCTATGAAAAGTGCTTCAACAATGACAGGAATTATGTAGAAAAGAGGCTTTAGGCTTGTACTTACAGCTATAAAAATATTTCAAAAGTATATTCATTTTTTTAAAAATAGTCTGATAGAACTTTGCGCATATCCCTCATATATGTAGAGTGAGAGAGTTTTTGCTCCTTATGCATATGAATGTATACAACCAAAATTAGACACACCCGGTTACAGTTTCGTGAAACTTTTTAATATTTTGTTTACTTTAAATCCTGAACATTTGTGGTTAGTTCTGATTTTTCTCCCATAAATTATTCCTGTTTAGTGAAATGCATTTCAAACTTTTGTTTGATGACCACTTTATAAATTAAAACTATCACTGAAGGGTATAGTTGATTATCTAATTTCTCTCAACTTTTGAATATTACATAACATTTGCAGGTATTTGTCATTTCCTGTTAAGTTTTGAGCCAGTCTTGAAATAAATTCTATATGTGAATATGTAAATATATACATGTCAATTAACATCAATATTTTGGTAAAATAATAGAAATTTTTATTAAAATATATAATCCTCTTGCATTGAAATACAGATTATAGAGAAATGTATGTTAGCAATGTTAGATTCATAAAAGAATTCTTAAATCATTTTATTTATTTCCCTTTCTATTTCCATAATGAGTACAATGATATGTATTTATTCAAAATTGCCTCCTGTGCATTTATTTCTTGGCTTAATAAATGATGCTCAGTTACTTTTGCTTCCTATTTAAACCACACAATAATGTCTCTGAATGTGCCAAAATGACTTTTAAATAAAGCTGTTAGCAGCTGAGCTCATACTCCAAAAAAATGACAGTAATGTGTGTTCTTGACAATCTTACACGTAAACCACAATGTTTATTTTAGTATTTCTTCTTCCCTATTTTTGTAAACAAAAAATGTTTTTGGTGAATTTAAAAATATTTCAAGTACACTCAGACCTGTTTTTGTACAAATTATTTTTTCAAATTTTGAAAATAATAGGCTAAATGGAGAATCTTATCTCCATTATTGAACATAGTTTTGTAATGCCCAATCTCTTTATTTTTTAAAACCCAGCATGATTTTCCGACTTTACTGAAAGGAATGCTATTCCGCTATTCCCCCCCCCCAAGTATTTTTTTTTAAATTTATTTATTTAAAGAGTATTGTCCCACTAAAAATAAAAAGTTTTTATTTTTGTTGTTGGCAGTAAATTAGACAGTCTGCTTAATCTGTCAGGATTTCAGGCCAATTTTTAAAGATCACAATTTCTGAAAAATGTAAAAAGTGTTGCCAAATTAAATTTAGTAGTTGACACAAAAAGTGTTGCTAAGACTAAATAATAGTGCAGCGACTCTCTTAGAAGTTAAAAGGCCTTACTCAACCAGCCCGATGAGATATCTTTTCGGCTTGATTGGTAGGCCCGTCAACTTCG
>BMAW01105623.1:571942-652572 GCA_019974015.1 Nephila pilipes
TTGGTCCAGGGTTCGAATCAACGCTGCCGCTTCTCGATCGCCGTAATAGATTTGGAAAAAAAATCTTATCTCAATAAAGTCATTTTCGTAAGGAAAAAAAAAATCTCGTTCTTAATTGTAAGAGCTGGTTGTATAGTTTTAAATATTGTAAAAAGTGAGGGGGAAAACAAGCTGTTTGCTGACGGTGGATTTTTAAACAATGTATGGAAATATTTGCCCTAATAAAAGATTTTTTTAAAAATGGTTTATTTCACATGTCCATTCCAAGAGAGTTGATGAAATTGGAAAATCATTTGAAAAATATAGGTCTGGTAATTTTAAATACTATGCTGTAGTGATAGATGAAAGCACATATACTACTAATACAACATAATTAACAATTTATTTGTGTTGATGGTGAATGTATTATTACTAACAAAATTATTTCCGTTGTGTTATTTAAGTGCACAAGTAAATTAAAAGATTCATATAAAGTAGTGAAATGTGACTTGTTAAAGTAATTTAATTTTTACCGTTGAGAACATGTAATGTACTTATTGAAGATAAGTAGATGAATTTGTAAAATTAATCACACTAGGCAGATGCAATTTTCTTCTCAAATTTACATGCAATGAAATATTGCATTATATACTGAGTAAATTTATGCTGAGCTGCCTTAAAGATGAATAATGTCATGCAGATTATTATCATGGTTTCAAATTACAGTGAAAAAAAGTATAATTGAAAAATTAAAATAATTGAGCCATTCTGGAATAGCTGAAATTAAAAGACACTGAATATGAAGACTCAAAACTTTTATGTCTCAATGTCAAACATCTCATGAATTTAATCGTGTATTTACTTTCACAATAAAAAATAAATGAATTTAAATTACTGTAAGTCTGCTATATATCCTATGTTTATCTTGTTCATTAACTATTACTAATATATTTCACTCCACTGCAAATATGAAATTTTCACCCATTTTTCTTAAAAAAAAATCTTAATAAAGCTGTCTGTTGCTTTGAAATTTTTAGTTAGTGATGTTATTTCGGAAAATCTCATTAAGGGAATATATTAGTATTAAATCGCAGTTTACCGACTTAGGAATTTTCTGGGAGGGTGTGTGTGAAACTACTGAAAATGTCCCCCCCTTCCTTTTGAATTAGATCAATTTGTTTTTATTTGTCTTTTTGTTGTCTCAATGTATCTTAAAGATATTTGTTGGTTTTTTTTTTTTTTTTTTTTAATTTTAATTATTAGTAAAAACTTTTCAGAACGGTTTCCAATATATTCTTCCAATTTCGTTTTTGCTTATATTGGAGACTCCGATTTCTAGAGTGTCATTAGACTTTTCATTGTTTCTAGAATTGATCTTTTAGCGTCATTTTTTTTTTCGCGTCGCCAAAGCGTGGACTAATAAAATAGAATTTTTCCGTTTTCGCGATCTATGGATAATAGAGATTTGTAATACTATAATCTCGAAATTAAAATTTATTTAAAAAAACAAGCTTAATTTGTATGTATTAAATTATCATGATTGTGTTGGTACTTTTATGTATCAATCCTTATGCTTTCAGTGTCTGAAAAAAAAGTGATTTAAAGTGAAGGGTAGCTTAATTATGCTATCAATCATTATTAAGAAAAAGAAAATGGCGCTAAATAGCGCATTAATTTTGCAGCTCTTGTAATAATCCCTTTTAAGGCTCCCGTCTACCCGACATTTTGATTTCGTCAGCTTAATGTTAATCCTATGGGGTTTCAATTGTAATTCTCACTCTTTACTATTTAATCAATTTGAATGCAATAAAAGTGCACCTGAAAGAGCAAAAAATAATCAATGCTTCTGTGGAATTACTTTTTTCCTCAGGTTTTTAAAAATACTTTTACCCCTATTTTAATAATTCGTTTGAGAGGATTCCGGTCTTTAAGAAATATTAAAATTTTCTTAAAAATTGGAGAAAAGAAGTAATTCCACAGAAGCATTCATTATTTTTTGCTCTTTCAGATGCACTTTATTGCATTGAAATAGGTCAAATAATAAAGATGTGAGAATTAAAGTCGAAATTCCATAGGATTAACATTAACTGACGAAATCAAAGTGGCGGGTAGACGGGAGCCTTAAATCCCTATTTTCGGCTCGATTTATCTCGCCATTTTGTTTCTCTCATCTGAGCGTGAGCTAAGATATAAAATAGGATTTCATTCAAAAAAAAAATTTTTTTTTTTTTTTATTTGGAGAAATTTCACTATATTGATTGTGCGAATCAATATAGTGATATACTGATATTCACTATATATATTGTGTTTCAGAAAGCCATTCACTATATTAAATGGTGAATGGCTTTCTGAACGAAAAAAAAAAAGTTGGTAAATATCTTCTGGAATAAATCACGCTTAAATGTGATAGTTTTTGGAATTCAATTATGGATGTAATACTAAGAGTGACAGCATAGTGTGCTTACTGAGCAATCATGTCTTGGTAGTATTCTTGAATAACAGTTTTCAAAAATGATGTTTAATAGGGTCGATCATAATTTGTTTTAATATTTTTTATTGTATAAATTTAAAATGTTTATAATTTATACGTTTTACTCAATGTGAAGAAAACTACCAACGGTAATAATGCAATAAAAACAGGATGTCCATCCTGCTTGCCCACTAGAGCAAACTATAGTGCTACCCAAGAAGGGAATGTGTAGCTAGAAAAATATCAATACCCACTGTAAGAAAATATAACTCCATAAGATTAATTCAAGAATCCTTGATCCGAAGTGCCTATTTTGAGTTAAGTCTACCCCTTTTATTTAGAAATGTGAAAATTTATTCTAGGATTTTCGAAAAAGAAAATTAACAAATTTTACGGCTCTGTATATACAATCGCTATGGATATTCTTCCTGCAAATTTTCAAATGGAATACATAGAGTTATATGACATACAACTTAAACAGAAATTTCAGTCTCTTTATTGTACTCTTATAAATGCTCCTGCTTAAAAACAAATATACCTTGCTGCACAATTTTCATATAATTGTTTGGAAGCAAGTACGTTTGTGAACAACTATTTTCAAGAGAAGAGTAAAATTGGAACCAAAATTAAGGAAGAACACTTCATTCGGATTAGGTATTGATACATTAGTTTCTTATATTCAGTGCTCAGTTTCACATTACTTTTTAAGTCTATTAAATTTATAGTAAAATGTTATACTTACAAAATGTCGTATAAGATGTGCAAAAGAGTGTCATTATAATTCCGTGTTACAGTCTTTATAACACAAAAATTGTTGATTTTAAAATACTCAAATATATTACCTATATTTTTATTTTTTTTTTTTTGTTTGTTTTTTGCTCATAGGCTATTGTTTGTGTCTTAAGAGTTATATTTATTTTGTGTGCGGCCCAGATAAGCAAAAAGGTTGGAACCCCCAAAGTGTAAAGCTGAATAATGTTTTTTTCCCAATAGAATCAAATTAAATGATAAAGTACTATCTCTATTAATATTTTTGACCCAAAAATTGCAGAATACACTTGAACACCCTAGTTTGCCCCCCCTCCACCTTCCGCCAAATTAATATATGCAGTATATAACAATCGGCATGCACACATCGCCAAAAAGAAGAATGGCGTCAATCCGAGCGTTTTCTGTTTCCGTTCCAATGACTATCGATGAAGTTTCTCGTACACAAATCTCATGGACTATATTTTAACTGATAAAACAGAAAGCTGCACAAGTATGAAGTAATTGGCATTTCAACGCGTATAGCCACAATAGATAGCAATAATTGCTTCTAAGTACAATATGGATTAAATCATTTCGGCGAAAAATATTAGGGTTACTAACTGCGTAATATAACTATCAGCAATTTAGTTTTATTATTTATTATATATTTTAACGATTTGTTGAAAAGAATGGGAGGTTGCATTCGAACTTGAAGAAAGATGTTTTCTGTAAGATTACATTCCTTTTTGATTTTGTTTAGCGATTTTTTGATGCATAACTTTTATTTATTAAAATAGAATTAAGAAAAATTTCGAAGTTTTATAGCACAGTACACCATTATTGGTAAATTTTAAACTATTTTGATATGTTCAATTTCTTGCAAGAAAAAAAAAAGATATTTTTTTTTTAAAATTCAAATTGTGTTCAAAGTTGCCTGCTATTAATTTATTTTTACTAAAAACTGAAAGTTAGGGAGTCGGTACTTCTGGAGAAAAAATAATTTTATAAACATTTAGATAATACATTTAAAATGTATAGTAAATTTAAAACGAATCATATAACATTTAAATACAAATGAAATTGCATAGCTAAAAGAATAATATCCGTTTCACATGTATCGAACAGTGTGAGTTAGAAAAATGTTACTTATTGTTACTGACCTGCAATGGCATTTCACTGCATTATTGCTCTTATGGTTGAAAGGAGACATTTACGGAGGTTTTGTTTGATATCGAGGAAGGGTTAAGCAGTTGAACTCCGACCATTTTAGCGACAAATTAAAGGTTTCGCGGAGGTGCTTGAATTTTCCCAAAATCTATATTGGGAGAGAAGTTATGGATTGTTCTGGAAATTTCCCTTGTGACGTCACATCTCGCTGGGATAGCTATAAATACTTTGAAATGCTGAGATGAATTAGTCTGCTTTGAAATGCAAAATATCACTTTGGAGGTTAATTCGCCATGCAAGTTAGTAAGCTAAAGAACTGAACTTGATTGAAAATGCTATTACTAGTGATTTGCTATCTCTTTGTGTTGTTACTGTGTGCAAGTGTTGTTTTCCCTTTTTGTGCTGCTAATATGCATAAGTTTTGCTCTTTTCCTGAATATTTGTGAATAAAGCATCCTTCTCTTGGTTGGACTGTTTTCATCGATGATTTTTGTAACTGTTATCGGGTAGGGGTGTGAATGCCAATGATTCACTTCAAGAAAAAGACATGGAGGAGCATTTTAAAGCTTTGATAGACATGATTAAGACCGAACATTAGAAAATGAAATCCTGGAGAGGAAAATTAACTTTGAGAGTGAAGCAAGGACTATTAGATATGAAAGGAATGGTTGATGAAGTAAAGTAGAGAAAGATCTAGGGAGTATAAGACAAAGTTCAAAAGAAGATCGAGAGGGTGTGGAAAATCCGAAGATTAAAAGTCTTAAGAAATGGCTTTTCGAAGTTGTCAATAATGGAGTTCTCTTCAATGATTCTCAGAGACAAGCCACTAAAGCTGCTAGAAAGGTAGCTGTATTGAGTGTTTTGAGAATAATCATCGATCCCAATGTAAGCTGCTTTGGCATATGGGTTTGATAAGAATTTGAGAGATGAGAAAACAGTCCTCATATTTGATTTAGTTGGTTAAAATTTTTGACGTATCTGTCCTAGCCATTGATGAAGACTTCTTATTTGAAGTACGATCAACTGGAGGAGATATTCACTTGGGAGGTGAGGATTTTGATAATGATTCCTCATTTTGTTGAGGAATTCAAATCCAGACATCGCAGAGACCTCAAATCCAACCTAAGAACTCTACTGAGTTTAAGAACTGCATGCGAAGAGCCAAATGCACACCTCTAGCTGCTCGCTTGCTAGCATTGAAATTGATGCTCCGTTCGAAGGCATTGACATCGCTTCTCAAAGATCACGAATGCACGATTTGAAGAACTGTTTATGGATCTCTACCATTTAACTTTGGAACCTATTGAATGTGTTCTAAATGATGCTAAGATGGACAAGAACAGCATCTATGATGTGGTATTGGCTATCTAGAAGATGCTTCCCGACTCCTTTAAGGATAAAGAACTGTGCATGTCCTTTAAAGGGACCGGGAAAAATTCTCTCTCTCATGCTAAATTGACAAACTTTATATATCTTTTTCTTTGAAATGGTGCTAGATAGGATCATGAAATTTTCATAGAAGTTAGACTGACAAATTTAAATACTTTAATACACCATTTTTGAAGTAAAATAGAAAAAATATTAATTATTTATATATAATCTTATTTCAACAGTTTGGGCTCAATTTTACTTTCTAAAATAAATAATTTTCAAAAAATCACCAACCTCCCGTGTTAAATGTCGTTAAAAAAATTGAAATAATTAGTTTCATAGATACTGAGAAAAAGAAATGTGAACCTGAAAAATCGTATTTTTAGATTTCATTGATACTTTTATGGCTGATTGAAGAAAATTGCCTGCTTTGTATGAAGGATTATCAACTTCTGTTTCATAAGAATCTTTCAAGTCTCCTTTTTGCTTTTATTTCATTTCCTGGAATTTTTTGGACGGTTGGGAAGTTTCAGTTCTCTGTCGGTAATGCGTTCCCTGTCTAATTCTTCCGTACTTTCTACACAGTGATGGCTTGGATGAATTTCAATCCTGCATTAAGTATAGCACTTCATTATATTTCCTGTATTAAAGAAAGAAACAGCGTCAAAAACATCGAATTTTAAGGTTTCGTGGGTCACAAATACAGTTTTTGGTACACGAGTCCGAATGACACTGTTCAGATTCATTAAAATTCTGTGTTTTTCCATAAAAGCGTTTTTTAGCAGCTCTAGCTTTGCCAAATCTCTAAATACAAGCTTGATGACTTCTATTGCATGCTTATGGTTGGTGTGGTCATGTTTTGCCTTTTGCTTGGGCATGATGAAACCACACCTGCTTTCAGATTCAACTGGGCGCAGCCCATGATTTGTATTTTCATTACTCGACAACAAATGAAACTATTCAACCCAAACAGCTTACTACATTTTTGAAGGGATCCAACATTTCCAAAAGACCCTTAATTAGGATGCAAGGTCTTTTCGCTTCATAACTCGCAAATATATATTCCCATTATAGTTTTTGCAAACAGCAAATTTTCATCCAAAACATACATAAATAAAAGTAAGGATGTAATTACCTCTCCAGAATCTACATTTTCATCACATTCATTAAAATGAAGGAAATAATAGCTTAATACGGCAGTTTTAGTTCCAACATAATCATTTGATTCAAAAACAGCTTCAGTATCAGTGATGGTTGACTTTTCAAAAATTTTACATTTTTTAAATGTACTCTTCGTAGCATTCTAAAATAAATTAACTCTTTTTAGATAAAACCTAGTAAAATACTAATTGCTAGAGAAAATATAGCGTAATTTAAATGTACAAGACATGATGCAAAAAAAATATTTATAAGTGGTTGATAGTTTTTATGTGATATGCAGCAACATTGTCTGTTATCTTCAACATTTAAAAAAATAACGCAAAGAACAATATAAACAGTTAAAAACTATAAAAAACAGTTGCAGGTAACTTTATTTTTGTTAATTCTTCAGTCTCAAGAAAATTATTAAAGTTAAACATAGATAATGGTGTAAATAAATCATTAAATGAGGTGCCATGTCATGAGAGAGGTTTATGTACATTTCTCATCCCTTTAAAAGGTCAACTAGTTGCAAAGTGCACACAAAAAAAAAAAGTGAAAAAATCCAACATTTCTTTCTTTCTTTTTTTTTTTTTTTTTTTCTTTTTTTAAGATAAAGAAGTGTGATACGTCGTTGGAAAGAGATAAAGTTTAAGCTATTTAATGATATAAAAAGATGAATTTTGCTTACCCGGTCCCCTTTCCAAAATTAGTAGTAATATATTCAGCAGCAGTTCAAGCTCCAGTGCTGATTTGGCAGCACTGGTAATAAAGTTAAATATGTCCTTTTAGTAGATGTAGAATCTTTGTCTCTCTTGACATTGGAATTGCTGGTGGAGCTATAATCAAGACCATTAAGGACAATTCAAGAATTCCTTACATTTTCTCCCAGGTTATTCACCATAGATATCCAGCCTGCTGTATGGCTAAGTGTATGAGGGAACGAGCTATGACAAAATAATAATAATAATCACTTGATTAGTAGATTACAGCCTCAGATAGAAGTTACTTTCAATTTAGACTCCCAGTGGAATGTTGCGGCTGCGGTACCTTAGTAGATGGTTTCATGGCCGGCGGTTTTCGTTCAGTCGCGGGTTCGATCCTTGGCCGCTAAAGACCCGTCGTGTAACCAGGGCCGATGCACATTAAATCTGTTCTGGTCCAAAGTCCTCCTTTAGGAGAGGTGGTGCCAGCTCAGGTGTTGTCCTCGTCACTTGATCGAGGTTCAGAATTACGAGGTCCGCCGCCAATAGCCCTCGTGTTGCTTCTGTTGCGACGTTAATAATAAAAAAAAAAAAAACTAAACCCAGTGGAATGCTAAATGTTTCGGCATTTAGGTAATAGTTCTGTTAATACTCGTATCAATACCATCATTAGTGACAAAGGTCATCTACCGTTATTTCTTTCGAAAAATCAGACTATTTGGGATACACATTTGCCACTGTTTTTTTCGACCTATAGGAGCGTGGCCAAGGCCGCGGTAGCCTAGTGATCATGGCTTCGGATTCGTGGCCGGCGGTTTTCGTTCAGTCGCGAGTTCGATCCTTGGCCGCCGTGTAGCCGGGGCTGATACACGTTAAATCTTTCGGGGCCCAAAGTCCTCAAGTTGGCGTGGTGTGGAAGTTCGGAGAGGGGGTGCCAGCTCAGGTGTCGTCCTCGTCACTTGACCATGGTTCAAAATTACGAGGTCCGTTGCCAATAGCCCTCGTGTTGCTTCTAGTGAGACGTTAATAAAAATTAAACTAAAATGGAGCGTGGTTAATTATGTGACCAGATGGCCTCCAGAGGAGATGTTTTTTGGTCGACCGAGTGTCGCGTCTTTCCTCGCTAAGTGAATACATGATTAGTTTAGAGACACATTTGGAAAGCTCCCATGCATTTGCCAGAATGGCCAGCGAGCGGATGAACTGGAAGCGGCAGAGATGCCCGAGTATGGTGCTACAGTGGAATAGGAGGAACTTAGTACTGTTATCAAGAAATTAAATGATTTTGTTTGCAGAGTTCATAGGTCTCCAAGTCAAAAATCATTCCTATTTTGATCCTGTGTTACCAAAACAAACAGAATGTAGGAAAAATTTACTCTTACCTGTAAAGTCCCGGGTTCGATCTGTGGATGTTGCTTGAGAGCATCTCTAAATTGTTACTTGCCGAAAGCATAGTACGAACGCCATTTGGTTTTCTATATTACTACATTTATTCTATTAAATTACAAGTTATATACAAAGTCATCGTTAATTTCACTAGCCATTGCGCGTCTAATATAATCTGAACAAAACATTTTTACATAACTAGCTTCTCCTTTCGCAGAGGAGCATGGGAATAAGAGCTCGTCTTACCGTTATCACTGCGCATGTCTGCGAAAAGGGTTGCGAAAAAAATAAGCATGCGATGAGCGAGATTCTCAACATTCTCCCACCTTTGAGTTTTGCGTAGAAAACTGAAACGTATTCAAATTAAAAAACAACAACACACTTAACATTTTCTAAATACTTATCAAATATTTAAGCAAAAATCAATAAAGCACTTCAATTATATATGCAAAACTCAATAACACCTAAATCTACCAGTTAAAGTTCTTAAAAAAATAACGTTTTAACAAAGTAGTCCTTGTAGTAAAGAAAAGTTCAAAGTTTTACAAGACAAGTCTTTCTACTTGCTTTAACCTCCTTCTATAGCGAGAGGTTGGTTCATAAGATTCAGTCTTATCTACAGAATGTCTTTCAAGTTCACTAGTCTCATTGCAGGTAAAATTTTCTGGTTTATCATACTTTTGGCACATTACCCTTTCATGCTTGCTAACTTCAAGTGGATACAGTCTCAAAACTGGACGTAAGACTTCCCCATTTTTGGTTTTAAGTTTGACAAGTCTGATGTTTCCATCCGGCGACGAAAAGAGTTCTATCACTTTTCCTAAAGGCCAATCCAGTCTTTTCGTGTTGTCACTGGATATAAAAACTACATCTCCTATCTCGAGATTTTGAATTTCGCATCTTTTTTTCATATTGTCTGAGCTGACCTAAATACTCAGAACGAAAACGTTTTCTGAGATCCTGCCGCAATCTTTGACGATAGGCATATCTTTTATTCAAATATTTACTATCCAAGAAATCCAGGTCAGGTATTCCAGCTTCTTTGACCTCTTGCAGGAACATACTGGGAGTCAGAGTTTGTAAGTCATTTGTATCATCACTTACGCAAGAGGTCGCCCATTAGCGATGCTTTCACAGTCACATAAGACAGTGTTTAACTCTTCGAAATTCAGGGAGGTCTGTCCTAAAACTCTGCGAAGTATTCGTTTGACAATCTCAATCAAACGTTCCCAGAACCCACCCCTCCAAGGTGCTGATGGTGGTAAGAACTTCCACTTGATCTTATTCACAGTGCTATACTTGATCACTGTGTTACAATTAATCCCTTTTATAAGATTGTTCGCTCCAACAAGGTTTGTTCCGTTGTTTGAGTAGACAATGGCTGGTCTACCCCGACGTGCTACATATCTACGGAGAGACTGCAGGAAACTTTCTGTGGACAATGATGTTGTAAGTTCTAAATGAATTGCCCTGTATACAGTACAAGTATAAATGAAAATCTAGGATTTTTTTATTTTCCTTCAGGTACAGTGGTTCAGCAAAGTCGACTCCTATAATCTCAAACACAGAAGCCGCTCTGATGCGGTCGACTGGCAATGGAGCTGCTAGAGTTTCTACTGGTTGCGAGTCCAATCTTTTGCAAATAACACACTTCCTGATAACTTTTCGTACAGTCTTTCGATATTTCAATATCCAGAATTCTTCTCTAAGGTTGGTCATTACTATCTGAACACCTGCATGACCTAGGAAGCAGTGTTTCCATCGAATAAGTTTTTCAACAATTGGATTATTACCTGGTAACATGATAGGGAACTTATAGTTTTCCAAATCGTCCTTCAAAGAGAGTCTTGTTTTAAATCAGGGCTTCTTAAACTTTTGTCATTCACGACCCCATTTATGATTGCGAGTTTCTTGACGACCCCATACAAATATAAAAGAAAAATAAATTAATATTTTTGATGATTTATTTATTAGGTAACAATATACATATACATATGAAAATATATAGTTTTAGAATTCGTTTTGAAACATACAAAAATCTAAAATTAAAAATTGCACAAAAAATTATAAAATTGTATTTATTATAGTTTCAAAAGTAAAAGTGGATTCTGACTGTCTTAATTCGCTCGAAAATATTCAAGTAGTCGCGTGGTAAGTATTAAATTAAAATATAAGTAAAAAATTTAATGAGATGGATGTGCCTGTTTTTTATTGCATAACAAATCAAATCTTGGTGGAATGTTTGAAACTGCTGGACGTAAGACCTCTTCAACATTTTTTAGCGCTGAACGATATTGGGATTTAATATGTGTTAAAGCTGAGAAAGTAACTTCACATAAATATGTGGTGTTGAATGGCAGAAGTACATTTAACGCCATATCAGCGATTGTGGGAAATTCAGTTCTAGTTCCGATCCAGAATTCTGTCAAGGGCTTTTTTTTGAAATTGTAGTTTTAAGTTTGAGTCACTCGAAAGCTCAGCAAATTCCTCTTGAGCTTTAAGTGGCAGGTGATCAATCTCACTTAAGCCAATCCAAAACGGCTTTTGAATCCAAACTATTTTTTGGAAATCAATATTTAATATAAAATATGTACGGAACTATTTCTAGCGCTTTTAAGTGATCTACAATAATTTTTGCAATAAAAGTTTTACAATGAATTTTCTCGATTATAAAATTGTCGACACTGGAAAACGTTTCGAACGAATTTTTTTTTACCCTACTTTTCCAAATGTTGATATAAAACTTTCAATTTTATCATTTGAAGTAAATATATCGCAATTTTTTCCTTGAAGAGACAAGTTGAGATCGTTTAACTTCGCAAAAATATCTGACAAATAACACAGCTTGGATAGCCATAAGTCATTTTGAAAAAAAGCAGCAAGTTCACATTTTCGTTCGGTTAAAAATATTTCGATCTCGTCCTTTAATAACAATAATCTTCTTAAACTTTGACCTCTTGACAACCATTTTACTTCTGCATGTAATAACAAAGTTGTGTAGTTGGAATCCGTATCCTTACAGAGATTTGAAAATAAGCGGCTGTTAAGGGCATGGCTCTTAATAAAATTTATGATCTTAACAGCATCCTGAAGCACATCGTTCAATTCTGGTGCTAATTTTTTTGCTGCAAGAGCTTCTCGGTGAATAAGGCAGTGAGTAAAAGTTATATGATCATAATGAGCAGCTTGAAAAAATGATTTAAAACCAATATTTTTGCCCGTCATCGCTCTTGCACCATCTGTGCATATTCCACAGCAATTTTTCCATTCTAAACCTTCTGCTTTTAAAAATTCGTCAACTTTACAATATATGTCTTTCCCTGTAGTATGGTCTTCCATAGGACGACAAAATAACAATTCTTCCTCCACGCTTTCTTTATATACGTACCTGACATATACTAACAACTGAGCCACTTTAGTAATATCAGTTGTTTCGTTCAACTGAATTGAAAATTTTGGGCTTTCTTTAATTCTTGTAATAAGTTGTACTAATTGTGGATGAGAACAACTTTTTCGATTTAAAATTTAAATCGAAAAAGTTGTTTTCATTGTTGTTGTAATTTTTTAATGCTCTCAACATCCATATTTAATTTTAAAATCTTATCTAATCCTTAAAATAATTCGAATCCCTGCAGGGATGCCAGATTTTGGTACTATGTTACCAAAACAATCAAAATGTAAGAGATAATTTACCCTTACCTGTAAAGTCCAGGGTTCGATCTGTGGATGTTGCCTGAGAGCATCTCTAAATTGTTACTTGCCGGAAACATAGTACGAACGACATTCAGTTTTCTATATTACTACATTTATTCTATTAAATTACAAGTTATATATAAAATCATCGTTAATTTCACTGGCCATTGCGTGCCTAATATAATCTGAACAAAACCTTTTTACATAACTTATTTCTCCTTTCGCAGAGGAGCATGGGAAGAAGGGCTCGTCATACCATCATCGAAAAGGGTTGCGAAAAAAAAAGTATGTGATGAGCGGGATTCCCAACGCACATTAATCGTTTAGCTCCATACCGTGCAATTGATCTTAGTTGAGTACGATGAAACTGCTGGGACGTCAGTCTTTGAAGACGAGAGTAGTGTTATGAACCTGCTGTGTTACTCTTATGATTGGAAAGAGACATTTACAGAAGTTTAGTTGGATAACGAGGAAGCGTTAAACAATGACCCCACGGCCTATACGATCATTTTGGCGACTTATTGAAGTTTCTCGGAAATCCTCGAATTTTCCGATGGATTCTTCTGAAACTTTTATGACGTCATACTTTTTCGGGTAGCTGTAAATAAGCGGATATGCTGAGATGAGTGAGTCTGCCTTTGAAATGCTAAGTATGACTTCGGAGTTTTATCTACCATGCGAGTTAATTAGCTGATGAGCTGAACGTATCAAAAGTTGTTGTTAATGTTATTACTACATAATGATGTGTTGCTTATCTGTTTCAGAGTTGTTTTTGTTCCCGTTGTGCTGCTAATATATCCTAGATTTGCTATTTGTGCTACGTCTTTTCCTAAATATTTGTTAGTTGAGCGTCATTCTCCATTGCTCCTGGTTGTATTATTTCCACCGTACACCTACAGAATGATTTTTGTAACAATATGTAAAATCAAAACACTGCATTTATCATTATAATTCAATAGACAAAGACAATTTTTTGTGAACTTTTTAAAATTTGTTTCTTTAAAATTGCTGTGTGAAACCAAGTGACGAATTTGAGAGCAGTAAAGAAATATGGGTGAATAGATGATAGTTAAATGTTATATATATATTTAATTTTGTACAATAAAATATTTAAACACATTTGTTCATTTTATAATAAACTCTATTATATTTTAGGTTCGTAAAACTGTCTATTTGAAAAAAAAAGGTAACTTTTTTTATGCTTTTTGTAATGGAAAAGCAAAATCCGTTCAGTTTTTTTTTTATTCCGATTTCTCTCAGTGCTACAAAAGCATGCTGCTGCGTGATTTGCCATGATGTTTCTTGCCGACCCACTGAGAAAGTCATAATTAAATTGAATTTTCCGTTGTTTATTGTATTAGGGAGATATGGTCAACTATGTACTGGATCAATTTATTGTATTGATCTGATTGATTACTTACAAATCATTACGATTATGTTTCCGACGCAAGGATACCATACTGGCGTCGTGATAGCTTTTCGCCAAGAATACCTTGTTATTTAAGTTTCTTGTTTTTCGCTTTCTTTTTATTTATATCTTTAATTTATTTATAAGTAACGAATATAGAGCAGTCCTCGCTGGTGATTTCAGTTTGGATATGAAAATATTTGATTCGAAGGAATTCAGAGAAGTTTTGTTAAGTATTATTTAGAACTAAGAACGAATCCTGAATATTGGACTACACGGGTTGAACAACCATTGATGCTGTATTTTTAACACGAGCTTTTAAAAAGTTATGGTGTTTCTAAATGTACACTTATCAAGTTCCTTTATAGGGAAATCTTTATTCCCTGTAAAGGGACTTGCATATTTAAATAAAGTTGGTAAAAGATACATATAAACTTTATGGTTCATTTGTAGATTGGCTAATCTGTTATGTTTTTATGTAGAAAATCATTTTGAGAATAAATTTTTCGTCATGTTTATTGTTTAAAAAAATACCAACTGAAACATTATAGCTTTTTTCATGAAAACTCTCATGTTTCAAGTAAACAATTGGAATTGAAACAATAAGGAAAATTACGAACTTCCTTTACCATGTTTAATAATTCAAAAATTGGTTGAACTGTTTTGCCTCGACTTTTTTGTCTAGCTCTAGACATTCATTTGTAAAAAAAAATGGATTTAATAAATAACTTGATATATATTTGTTATTTTATTGCATATAATTTATGGAGGATTTTTAGCTGAAAAATATGTTGAAAGTATTTTTCATTCTTAAATCGGTTGAAGGTGCAGTAGATAATTACAGGTATTTTTCATCGAATTTATCACATTTTATTGCATTATTCTTACTGCAACTTTAACACTTTAAGAAAGAAAACGCCTCGCTTATTATTAAATTTAATGTAAAATTCGACATACATACACATATCTGTTGCCTATCACTAGTTCATTCTAACTTAAAACATCTTTCTACTCCAAGAATGAGTATGAGGCAATTTTGTTCTTAGGGAAATTAGAAATATTTTGAGAAAATGTGTCATTTAAAAAGCAAATAGCTTCAATTGCATGTCTATTTCTTAAGGTGAAGCAAAGAATTAATTTTCTGGTGGAGTGGAGACGGTTATGTTTAAGTTTCTGTTACAGAATGATGCTAGCATACGTTTTCATTACTAACGGCCTCTGAGTAACGGACAAAAATTTCATCAAATGTCTTTCCTTTTTCCTACATTTTAATATGTAATTGTAATATGTCGATTTTTAAGTGACATCCGAAAAGTTCTTCAAAGCCTCTGACAACTTGGCAAATATAACATGAAAAGAAAAAGTCGCCGAAGGCAGGTAGACATCGTCCAGGAGCTTGATAGTTTAGCGGGTGAAGCCTGCTTCCTGATTGGTTGATCCTCGGGCTCCAATTGGAGGAAATCGGTGGATGAGAAGTTAAGATTGTAGAATCCCCCCCCTCCTGAATGACTGGGGAAATTTCAATTTTTAAAGAAAGATAATTAAAGAGTGAGTCGCGTCAAAGCGTTGATTTTAACTTGGATGCATTAAAAGAATATTTATATTTTTCGGTATGAGTTTGAAATTGAGTTAGGTTATTGATAGTTGGATTGTAATGGCTTGAAATGTCGTTGTGAAATAAAAGCCTCTGACAAGCTGTATTTTTAGGTGAAATAATTTATCGATAAAAATACCATCATTTGCTAATTGCCTACTAGACGGGGGTAAAAAACCCACCTAGAGCTTTCGTTAAAGGTAGTGCTGGCAATCTCTTCCAATTATTGTTCGTGCAGAGTCTATTTGGAAGAAAAACCTCAAGTTCAAGGAAAACCGTCGAATAATCCGACCAGTTATTTGTATGCGTACTATACTGAAGTGCTAAAGCCAGTTCCTAGGAAATATGACCTGTCAAAAAAAGTGCGACTGATTGGAAAAGTAAATTTGCTCTTGATAAAAAAAAATTCTGTAGCTTGAACTATTTGAATTAAATTCTGCAAACGCATCTATTGTAATAAATTTTTGCTTTAATAAAATTTTGAAACCAAACGTATTCAGCAACTTAAAAATTTCAAATAAGTTTTTAGATATTTCTTTTTTATTTCGAAATAATTTAAACATGACTTTGCGAGGTTTGAGTTCCAAAATTTTTAACAGTTTGTAAATACGATTTTTTTTAATCGTTTGTTATTTTGCTAATTCAGTCTTGTTGATGAAGAAAACGTGAACTGATGGGTGGGAAGGTATTAGATTACAGTCGGCATCTTTCATAAGCTCAAAAACATCGATATGATTGTTACGTAAATGTGGAGGCTGATTAAAATGGAAAGTTTTAATCAGCCTCTAAATTTGATTGATTCTTCTTGAATCGATTTTCTGAAAGTATGTTAAATAATCCGATATAAAAAACAACGTTTTTATATAGTGGCAAAGTTTATTAGAGAAAATTATTGAAATATTGGTTAAAACTGTTAGTTATTTTTAACTTTAAAATTTACTTAAAAAGAGACATTTGTGAGCGTATTAAAAAATTCATAATACTCATAAAATCAAAACATGCATTTGAAAGTTTGTAAGTCATTCTATTAAAAAAAATGGGAACCAGGATTAAAAAAAAAATTATTCTATAAGACATGGCGCCAAATATTGGAAACTTTCTTTCTTGCGAATGATTACTGACTAAAAGTCAGCGACCCTTACTATCTCGGAAATAGTAAAGGGGAGAGAGTATCTCCCCTTTGTGAGTACAAAAGTTTTACGATACCTCATGCGGCGTGGGGAGTGCCCAGTGTTCCCAGAGGGGGAAAGAAATTTTTTCCTCAATTGTAAAAGCGCCGAGAGGAAAGAATATTTTGACTTGTTAAAATTATTGAAATATTAGTTAAAACTTGTCGCAAATGTCTAAATATTGCATTGTTAGGCGAGTACGAACGATTCCCAAAATTTCAAAGCTCTAGCTTGATGAGAAGTTGGTTAAATTAACGATCGAAAATTTGATGACACACACTCTCTCTCACACACACCAAGTGAAATTCAGAAAAACGTTTTAAAATAGTAACCGCTTCGAAAAGAGGGCGTGGCCGTAGTAATCGAGTGGTCATGGGCTCGCTGCCGGCGATTTTCGTCGAGTCGTTGGTTCGAGCCCTAATGTTACTAAAGACCCACCGTGTAGCGGGGCTGATACACGTTAAATCTATCGAAGTCCCAAGTCCTCCAGTTGGCGTGGTTTGGAATTTTGGAGAGGGCAGGTGCCAACTCAAGTGTCGTCTCTTGAGTGAGTTAGAAATTACGAGGTTCCTTCTCCAACAGCCATCGTGTCGTTTCTCAGTGCGACATTAATAAAACAATCACATCACAATCGTAAAGATGGCAGTTTACGGGGTTCATTTCCTACTTCATCGTAATTATTGATTTAAATTTAAACTTAATGTAGGAGTTGCAGAATTAATTGTTTAATTAAAATATGAAATCTATTGTAAGACGAAGCGTTGTGCTAATTTATTTATAATTTAAAAGAAGATTAAATTAAATTTGCTTTGTGGCGCTTATATCGATTTTCTAATTCCACTCCTCCATACTATGAAAAATCATCTGGTGAATATTCTCCTTTAGATAAATAATGAATTTTTTTTTTGTTGTTGTTGTTCCGAGCTACGGAGAATCAAAAGTTACAACATGTATGAATGAATTTCTTAAAACATGAATTTCAAAAGAATGCACAGAAAATGTTAAAAATAAATTAAGAAATTTCACGTAATACTAGCAAGGTTAAACTTTTGAAGTGTAATTGTCTTTGTTTTTCCATTCTTCTCGGGAGAATGGATTCTTTCAGAAATGCTTCCGCGTATTTTGTATCGTTTTTTTTTTTATATTGAAATTTTCTTTTCCATTATATTTTGAAGAATCTCTCACGTACTTTTAGGACAAGGACCCTTTTCACAATCAAAAGAACATTGAGTTGACTTTAATCGAATAAAACCACATTTGCAGTTGACTTTATCCTGTGCCAAGTCAATTGAAAATTGCATGACATTATTAGGATTCCAGTTAAGCCTTATTTAAAAACTTAAGTTAAAATACAATTTCAAATATGCATTATTTAACTTCTACATCCGAATCCTTCTAAAAAGATATCTTTAGGGTCGATTGATTACTATCCAATTATGTGGTTTATCCATTAATGCAGAAATGATTGCACTTCATATTTATAGCTTGTGTTTCCCCAGCTTAGATATTCTGAATATTCAAAATAAGCTAAATGTTTTACTTATTGCAGAAGTAAGTAATGAATTAATAAAAGTAATAGGAATTCAGTATCTGCTTATTATTTTTGATTTAGGTTTTAACATAAATGCTCAATTAAACGCTATTTCCTTTACAATTTTTTTGTTTTTATTAATATTTGTGTAAATTTAAAAAATGGATAAAAATTTCTTTTCCTTTTTATGCACTTGTCCGATGGGGCCGCGGTAGCCTAGTGGTTAAGGCATCGGACTCTGCGACCGTCGGTTTTTTTTTTTTTTAGTCGTAGGCTCAAGCCTTGGAGCCACTAAAGACCCGCCATGCAGCCGGGGCTGATGCACGTTAATTCTGTCGGGGCCCAAAGTCCTCCCGTTGGCGTGGTGTGGAAGTTAGGAGAGAGGGTGCAGCTCAGGTGCCGTCATCGTCACTTGACCGAGGCTCAAAATAACGGTGTCCGTCGCTAATAGCCCTCGTGTTGCTTCTATTTCGACGTTAATAAAATGAAACCGAAGCACTTGTCTGATAATAACTTATGAAGTGCCGATTGTATGCATGAACTTTAAATATCTATTTCTTAGGCTTTAATTGTAATAAACCCAGTTAAGTGGATAAGTAAGAATATTTTTTGAAAAAATGTAAGAACGAAATCATGATCCTAAAAGAAATGTCAAAATGATTTTTCAGATCTCTGGCTTTTTTTTTTTTTTTTTTTTTCAAAATTTTTTTTTTTATATCTTCAGTCATTCATACCATATTAGTAAATTTTCTCTCGGATATTTAAACCATAAAATAAAATAAATTTAAAAAAAAAAATCCCCCTCCACACATTTTTTTTTTCGTTGATAATTTAGATTTCGATAAATGGTTGCATGTGATTATCCGATTTTCCGACCATGGAACATTTTTAACGTTTGATTATGAAAAGTTTTTTGTGTATGTGTTTCCGCGAAAATTGTACGATGCAATTTAAAGTATTGTTTTAACTTCGCAATATTTGTTGGATGACGTTACCCTTGAATTATTTTCATAGATATTTTCCTAATTTTAGTTGCGTGCTATTTCCAAGTCTTTCATAGTATCTAAAATGATTACGAATCTGATTTCTATTTATTCAAAAACTTTATACTTTTTTTTTAATACTGCGTCATGATGAGGATATCGCTTCATTTAGGTTTATTATTGCGTTTTTAAGGGGAAGTTTTTTTTTAGATAAATGAACGTTTTTTAGATGCATTAATTGTGAATTAATTGTGAAAAAATTTAAAGCTTTGTTTAACAGCATCTTTTATGTATTTTTTAAAATCATTTTAAATATCTCTGAGCACTAGAAAATTAGAAAAAATATTTTGGTTCCCCTCCACCCTCAGAATGCCCTTTAATAAAAGATGAAATTGATAGTATTTTTATTTAGTTTATCACGGTTCTCTCATTCGGGGGGTGGGGTGGAAATTGCATTGCATGATGAATCTTAATTAAAAGAACTATTAACGTGTTTATCGTGTTTTATAAATGACACCAAGAACAAATAATTAGTTTTAAGGCACGGGTTATAAAGATATTTCTATGATGTATACGTTATTATTATTTGCATAATTTTAACTGATAATTCCTCTTTTTAATTCTACATATTCAGATTTGCATTTTTGAAAATTCGCATGATGATAATAGTATTTACAAAAACAATTTTTTGCGTTGTGATTTTAATAATTTGTATTGATGGAAGAAACATGATAAAAATAAAAATAGATCGTTATATTTCTCATAAAAATTGTCTTTTTTAATTCTGGTAATTAAAAATAATAATAAAATGCTTTGCAATATAGATTGGAACTCTTTACAAATCAAACTTGCTTCTCATCTTACAATTTATTTTCCATGTGTCATTCATTTCCTGAAATCAAAAGATATCATATGTTTCAAAAAAAAACAGACTATCGCTTCATTAATTTTTATTTCATAATCAGAGCAGGTGCTCTATCGACCCTGTGCATAACATTCGAGATTCCCTGTCGCGTGGAAGACTTGATCCAAAATGACAATAAAAGGTTTCCTACCGCGTAAAATATCAATTAATACTCTGTAACAAGGCTGGGAATTTACCGTTGGCCTTCGGTACAGTGTATAAGAATTTGATGATACAATTTGTGATGAAATAACGTTATAGATGATCGCTGCAGAAATATCACACGAAATTTTGCAGCGTAGAACTTGAATTGATAAGATCTTAAATTAACGTGGAAGATCTAAGTAAGTTATATGTTTCTCTGTTTTCAGTATTCCATTGAAAGGGCTAACTTTTGGTTTAAGGAGCAAAATAGTAATTTTGAACAGTAAATAACCTCACGGATAGCAATTTAAAATGCAGTGTTGGGAGTTGAAACCACTAAATAAATTGTAATCGAAAATTATAAGTTTTCTTTTTTTGGTATTAATTAAAAAAAAGCAATGCTTGTTTCATATGTTGTCAAATGTGAAATATATATATAATTTTTTTTCGCTGATCATTACAGATGTAATTTTAAAATCTTCGCCTTTTTTTGCTCTTAAAACGAAATAAATTATTTGATCAGTTTTGAAATTCTCGATAGAATAAGTACTAATAGAAGGTATAATTTTTTTTTTTTTTTTTTTTTAAATTTTAAACTTGGTTTTTCTGTATTTATTGTTCTTGTAAAAATGTATTCAAATGTAAATACACAACAGATCTTATTTCTTACCAGTGCTGATATGTTGGTGCTGAGGTGCTCCATTTTTGTCTGAGATTTGCAAGCTTTGCTCCCATTTGACGTAAATTTATATATTGGGCTCAACTACGTTATCTGATAAAACGTTCCTTATTTGGAGGTTTGATTTGCAGTTCACTAAAAATTCTGTAAACTATTTAATGCTGGACCCTCATGAAAAATATTTCATGCTTGAGTGCTGAAGTTTTACTTTCACTCATGTGGAAAAACCGGGTTCTTTAGCTAGTGCAGCATAAAATGTAGAATGTGCTGTGCCTCAAAGATGATACATATTCACAATCTTTACAAAGAAAGAAAAAGCAGACTGAGAGATCAGTGTTTTGTCCTTTGCTTTTCCTTTGAGTCGGAAAAAGTTGCGAATTCGATTAAACTTGACTTTTGAAAAAGTTTGCTTTGATGTTATTCTTGAGTGTGTTGTTTGTATTTCTTGAAATTCATGGGTTATAAGTAAGCGTTATTCAGTTTTTTTTTTTTTTTTTTAAATTAATTATCTGAAAACCTTTATTGTCGAACAGTATGAGTAGCATGTAAATTTATCTGAGAAAAATTCGTAATTTAAATCTGGTTTGGAAGAAAGTGAACATATGTAATTGCTTGATAATTTTTTTCTTCTTTTGTTGGACGGTTAAAAGTGATGTTATCACGTTTTGTAATTTTGCCTTACTTATTATCACTTTTGTAATTTTTGTCAGAAAAATGTATCATTTTCGGTTTCTTCAAAAAAATAATTCAAAATTCATCCCGTTCGCTTTTCACTGTATAAGTTGGTTAATGTCCGCGGGTCCTTGTTGAATGTACTCTCTCGTATTTTAATATTTCCATTATTTGATGTCTCAAACGTCACAGATAATATTTTCTCGAATGAAATGTAAGTTTATGTGATTTTTATTTTGCTGTGTTAATCTGTTGACAGTGAGTTCGTTACTCGTTAGAACAAACGTTTCCAATTTTTGAATCTGTCATTTCATTATTCTTTTTTAAACATTCGGGAATTGTTAAACGCTGACTTGCATTAGTCATCATTCGCCGTCTGGATTTTGGAGAGAATGTCAGTTGGTCTACATCCTGCATTATGAGGTGAGTTTCTCCTCGTTGATTCTGGAAGGATTCTCGCATCCATATTACCAACGAGACTGGTATTCATCTAGAAACTAGATGAGTGTGATCTTGATTTGTATAAATTTCTCCTAATCGTAATTGAAAGTTTTTAGTTAGACTCCCGGATCTAAAATGCCCTATCAGGTGGTGTCCATTTTCGGATTAAAAGTTGTAGTGACTTCATATTCATCCGATCACTCATATAAAACACTATATATTATCAGTTCACAAAACTTTCTTGAAAGCCTTGCATTTTGTTATACCCAAAACATAAAAATAAAAGCTCTTTTTTTTTTTTTGATAAAGTTAACTATTGCTGTTTCGTAGTAAATTATATATATTTTTATGAGACTAATAGTAAATTCTGATATTTTTTGTTATATTATGTTCACGATTGGCTACTACTAAATGGAAATATGGAAACTGAGTGCATAGAACTGCATTTTGTGCAGTGTTTTCATTTATTTTATTCTGTGAAATCTCATTTGTACATTGATTATGGAGTCTTTTACTCGTTATATTTAATAAATAATATACTCAATTTTCAGTTACATTTCTAGGCAGTAGATCATAATTTTAGGCTTCGAGTAGAATGAATGTTGTAAGACATTAATGTTTTTTTTTTTAGATATTGTTAGTGTATATGCATTTAGTCATACACATACAACTTTTGTTTACCATGCAATAGTGCCCATTGTCGAATATAGTAATTAAGAAACCAATGTCATTTGTACCTTCGTTATAACAAAAGACTAGTAAAAAATAACCATTGTCTTCTATATTTTCAAAAAATAATTGTTTCCATTTTATGTTCGATAAAACAGCAGGAATTATATCCTTTCCAAGAACTAAAAATAAATTATCTTTGACATATATTCTGACTCTAATCATTTTGTTAATTTAATTTAGTATAATGTCAAATGTAGTCGAGTAAGGAGCAAATTACTTTTAGTTTATAAATAATTTTGAATCCATTTATGAGAAAAATATTTTGCCAATAAAGTCTTCCCCGTCCCCCATAAATGAACAATATATAAAATAAACGAATGAGAACTTTTATTAGGTAAATGAATCACGTAATTTCAGATTTTTCAGAACTATTCTACATCTGAATGAATATAAATTAGACCTGATCTTGATATATGCAGGCATTTACATTCATAAATTGTTTGATGTAATGTTATGATATAATTTGCATTCAAGTTTATTTAATTCTTTCACAAGTGGAACTGGATAATGCAATTAAAATTCGCGCTTGAATAATAAACCCATTAACGTGGGTTATTTTAGAAATACGAACTTGCGTACTAATATATTGTAATAGTTTCTGTGTTTTTAGGTGAACTCATATCCTTTATTTTGATTATTGTAGACAAAAAAAAATTATAGCAAAAATTATAGCATGCAATTTGTTTTAGGCTTAGAACTCGGAAAAGTCATCCTTTGTTTAGACGCAGTCTTTTTTTCTTTCGATAAATGTTAAGCCATCTTGAAGAAATTACGAATTTAATCTGATTTTGTGCTTACTTTTGTTTGCGCCAAGTCAAAGGATTCCATGCTCAATGCAATGGATTTCATTTCTTTTTATTTTCATTTTTCATCAAATAATAGGAGATGTTGAAACATCTTTTAGTCGTCAAAAATTCGATGTGTATATTGTGAAACGATTGCTTTCATTTTCTTTTCTGGAAATGGCGAAACAAGGTGAGTGCTTTATTATTATAACAAAATCTTATGCTTTTTTTTATGAGGGTCCGTTTACCTTTGGAAAATGTTATTCCACAAAAATAATTTATTTCAATAACACATTAAAGCCTGCTGTTCTTAAATCCCAATAGCAATGAGCCTAGGTAAAGATTTTTTTTACTGACTGTCTGTTGACTGTTAACACGTTCGTTGCCAAAGTCGGTGATTGCCATAAGTGATCGCGGGCGGCGCTGTTTCCTTCGAGTCGTAAGGCTTGGTTCCTGGTTCTACTGAAGACACTCCGTGTAGCGGGGGTGATGGACGTTAAATCTGTCAAGGCTCAAAGTTTTCCCTTTGGCTTGTATGGTGAGAGCCAACTCAGGAGTTGATTTCGTTATTGGACCCATTTGACCGAGGTTCAAAATTATGAGGTCCGTCGCCAATAGCCCCCGTGTTGCTTTTAGGGCGACGTTAATAAAATCTGAACTAAACCAAACTTCGCTATTTGACCATAACTCAAAATTACGAGAGCTGCTGCCAGTAGCCCTCGTGTTGTTTCTTTATACGACGTTACTCAAGTCGTATTAGTCAATCAAACACTATCAAAGCTTATATGGTGTGTCCTTTCACAACCGCTTAGATTCCCAACGTTATATCGCTTATCCAAAAAGTCCAACATCATAAGAGATTATAAAGGAGGAAAAAAATGTCTGCAATTGATTTATCTCGCCAAATGTTTTGTTTCATTTCGACATATATAAAAAAATTTGGTTAGTCAAAGAAAATTGCCTTTCATCTCTGAAACATACATTCGTAACGCCTATCTTTTATATTCAGAAATCAGAGAAGATAAAATAACTACCTCAAAATATCGTATAAAAGTTGTGGAATGTTAGGTCGGACGAGAAAGGAACTCACATATAGGGAAAAAAAACCATGACAATATCTATAAATTTGGAAGCGTTTATTCTACAACGGTCTGATCTACAAAGCCGTGTAGCATTTTCACTGGATAGAAGATAAGGTGCGGCACTAGGTAATTTTGTCTAATGCGAAGGGGAAATAAAAAAAAATACTCAGCATTTTTAAAACTTATCTCAAACAATATTGTTTTATTATACTCATTCAGCTTAATATAATAGAAAAAGATTTTATTTGCTGTTTTTTTCAAAGTATCATATCGTGAAAAGATATTTTGCATCTTAAACATTTAAATTTCGTACCTATACTTTTAGAATGCATTTGTTACGACAGCATTATTACTTGGTGATTTAGGTAAGGTTATTAATAATAATAAGTTGTCTTGTAGCTGGCAAGTAAACTAAGTTTGCCAATTACGAGTATTCTCATAGATATCAGCGAACGTGGTAAATGATTGCATTAAGTTATCCGTGATCTAATATCTTATTCAGGTTGCGTTTTCGTATATTGACAATCGATTAAGATCACAGTTAAGACATTTTATTTTGCGTCGTGGCTCAAAATGTAGATTCCTTTGCTCCAATCAAAACTCGCTGTTTCAGATAAGTTATTTTATTTATTATTTTTTTTTTAATGAAGAATTAACTTGTAGCTGATCAGCAAATTAAATTTGCCAACTATGAATATTCTCATGAATGCCAGTGAAGTGCTAAATTATTACGTTAAGTTACCCGTGATCTAACATCCTATTAAGGTTTTTTTTTTTTTTTTGTTTGTTTGTTTCTGAATGTAGATTTCTGTGCTCCAAACCGAACTGGGTGGTTTTGGTAAGGTGATTAATAACGAGTTATCTCTTGTAACTGGAAAGTGAACTCAGTTGGGCAGCTTCGAGTGTCCTCGTACATGACAGCGAACATGTTAAATGATTACATTTAAATATGGGATGAATTCCTCATTAATTTCTCCTTTTTTTTCAACTATCTTACTCAATATCATTTTGGAAATTTCATGTATTTGATCGCAACGACAGAGAAAAAAAATAATGTGCTCAACAAGTACCAAAATGTATCTAAAATATTGATAAAAATTAAGAGTACTTAAAATCAATCGTATGATGCCATAGTTGTCTTTTTAAAAGCAACATCAACTTTCAATGTTTGTTTTAACTGTTATTGAATGACTATGCCAAAATCACCGAGTTTTAAAATGATAATGACTGTAAAAATATTGATTGCTCTCTTCATGCGAATAAGAGGAAGAAGAAGCAGATGGTAAATTTTTTATTTTCACCCTTTCACTTTTCCGTATGAGCCACCAGATGAGCATTTCCGGGTTCTAAGTAATGGAAGAAAAGAATTTCTTTGCTACGAGTACATCACATACCTCTAAATAACAACGAACGACCGGAAAACGTTTGGTGTTTTACAATGTGTGAAATCGTCATCACACTGCATTGTGTGTTTCATTGCAGAGGATGTTCAGATGATAATGTCGATCTCATACATTGGGCAACTGCTCTGATTTCGCTAATTCAAGAGCACTTTGCGTATAAGAACAAGGCCTTGCAGATTAAGTGCTTAAGAGTCATGCTGAGAGTGTTTCGCATTTAGCTCACAAAAATCAACACATCTTACTAGTCTTGATTTGGGTATTCCACTACCAACTGTAAACTTTTACTCCAGTGATTGCCTCCGAAACCGCCCTGTAATCGGTACGAACATCTCGACAAAGACTTTCCCTAACATCTCTGTGAAGAATTGGACTACCATATAGATACCTGTAGTATAAAGAAATGAGGACATACAGAACATTTGTAACTGCTTGAAAACAAAATTGAAAAGTTTCCCTTTTTATGAAACTTTTTCATTTTTATGTGTGCAATACTTATGAAACATATAGTAAATTTAAACCTTATGATCATTTTGTAATCAGCCTGTATTTATCCCTCTATGGGTAGAATTTTTTTTCTTGAATGTGTAAAAAAAAAATATGCAACGCAAAATCAACTGTTATAAATCTAGATATACAGAATAACAAAAAATTTACCTATATAAACAATTTTATTATAATGAATTAACTTTGGAATGAAAAAGGCTTACAATGTTTCACTTTTCTGTGCATATTAGTGATATAGACAATGAAATCATAAACAGTTTTCAAAATTAGACCACAAGAGAAATGTCCTTTGGGATATTTAGAGTAATCTTCTTTCTATGGGCGATGAAAACTATTATTCGTCTGGGATACTATGATTTTCAGTGTCTTTATTTTCCTCAGCTCATGATGACTCACTACCACTTTTAATACTTAATATGCGTCGGCAGATAACTATTGGATGATCTTTATCCGACTCCGAATCTAATAATAATAATAAAAAAAAACTCTTTGGATCTATTACCGTTAAATGCGTCCAATTCTTTTTCTTCTTGTGTTTTTATGATTTTTGTATCCCTATTTTGGAAATCTGATATGTAAATCTGAAAATGGAAGAAAGTACAAGAATTTTATCTTAATTGTATCGAACACTATTATGATCGCCCACTTTCACCTGAAAGTTACAAAGCTGTGTCATATACAAATGGAAACAAAATGGTTATTGAAGGGAAAGCAATTATTGGAATTATTGATTTACAAGCATACGGCTATTATGAATTGGTTTTTTTTTAGTAAACACCTACAGAAGCATAAATAATATCAATTGCATAAGGAGGCTCCATTGGATCCTATCTGTAAAAAATCTGCTAGATATTTGTTTTAATTCTTGGATTTCGGGCTGATGTGCTACCAATCGTCAGCTGTACTGTTATTGGTTATGTATTACATTATGTTATACTATGAAGCTTATACGCCATCTTGTAAAAAACTGAAACTCTTTGATGAAATGTTGATATATTAGTATGTGACCTGAAAATTACACGGGCTCGTACAGGGTGACTGGTTAACAGTTCAGTATTCTGTCTTTCTTTCTCTCTTTTAATTATTTTATAATTTCTTATTTATTTATTTTTATTTTGTCAGACGTCAGAACAAATAACAAGTTCCTTTTAGATAGATGCCAGATGGCAAAGTGACAGCTTAAAGAGAATTCTAGACTAGACTTTGTCAAAAAATTACTACTATGCGGATAGAAGTTTGTTTTAAATTCAATTAAGCTTTCTTTTATGCCGTGGTGCAGGAGTTTAGTGAATGGCGTGCCAGTTTCAATTATCTATCTGTGATATTATAACTATGGTTGAGAACCACTGAACTTTTACCCTGTATTCCTCTGCGTAACTCTAGTTGATGTTAATTTAACTAAATATTATAAAATGAAATATCCCATTTACAGCAATTTAAAGGAAATTTCCGATTTTTTACCGTGTACTTAGTTCATTTTGAATTTGATCTTTTCTGATTTATCCAGACTGTACCTTTGTATGGATATAATTGATATCAACATATTAAATCAAACTTCATTTCATTGAGTTAGAATGATTAATTTTTTGTGAATGTCTCTCGTTATTCTCGAGAAATATAGTAAAGAAGAAATACCTTTCCCTCCTAATTATGAAACGAACGAAAAGCATTTCTCTTTTAAATGAACATTTCTCGTTAGAATGTTTAAATCGTATGAAAGAGGAAACAAAAAATTTTTTATTCTAGATATGTGGATCATTCAGTATTCAATTTGGGTTCATTAATGAGGTAATGAACTTGTCAGTTTGAAAATGTATCTTTCCATCAAATACTTATCACTGGGAAATGAGTCTTATTAACACATTGTAGATGACAAAAAAAAAAGATGTTCTTTTGTTATATATAATGTTAAAATAAATTCTGAAGGGATCGTCTTTCTGTTTTGGTTTTGTCTAGGACTGAATTCGCTACGTACTCATCATCTGATGTTCTGTTCCAACATTGGTCTAAAACTGATTGGATAAACTGATATTAAATGATATCTTGAAATAACTTCATGGTTATTTCATGTTTAGAAAAAAAATTATGCTATGTAAAACTCTGGATTTCATTTTAAATAATAAATATTATCTAAAATAGGTCGCTGAATTGAGTGGTCGTCGTTGACAAATTTGATACCGCTTTCAGGACCTTTTAAATTTTCTGATTATTATAAATATATGAAACCTATAATATTTATATTCAAATGAATTTAGCAATGGTACAGTTACGTTACTCGTAATTCTATTAAAATAGAATATACTACTTCATCATAGTTTAGTAAGAAAATATAATAAGCTGTAGTTAAATTAATAGATTATTAAAACGTGAAAATAATGAGTTCTAAAAAGGAATTTAGCATCTGTTTGATGGTATATATACAAGGGTTTTGTCTCTATATTAATTTATTGACTCGTTCTCAATAATGACAATGTCCTGTGCCTAATAAATATGTTTGAGAAATTATCAAGTTTTTTAAATTGATGCATCGGTAGAATTTCGTACATATCAAATTTAGTGGTATAATCTACCATATGAATACGTCTTAATATCGTAACAGTTGAAAAGAAATGGGGAAGGATCCAGTTGTGAAAATAATGTAAAAATACTAAAGAAAGAATAAAAGTTGAATAGTGTAGGACTTCTCTAGTCAACTTAAAATTCTAGAGTCAGGTACGATTTTGTTTAGTATTATTGGTTTCAAACGATATCCTATGAAAATATATTTACTAAATGGTATTTTAACTGGAAAACCAACGTAATTAAATTATTCATATAATGCATTTCTTTTTATTTCATCAATACTAAAAAAAAACTAGGATAAGAGTTAAATTCATGAATAAAAGGAAGAATTAAATATGGCGCTTAACAGTTAAGAATACACTCTTTGATATATTTTTTTAATAATTACATTTATATATAAGCATCAAAATTAATATTTCTTTTTTATATGTATTTCATGTGCTTCTATTGCGTTTCTTGTACTTCAGATAGAATAAAATAATTTTACCACCCATAAAAAAAGTTTTAAAAAAATACTTCAATTTTCTATTTCATTACCATTATTACTTAAATAAAATGAACTTTTCTAAAAAGGTTCATTTAGTCAAAAAAAAAAAAAAAAAAATGCTAGTATTACAACAGTTTTTTTTTATTTTATTTCCATCCCTATCATAAGCAAATAAAGTAGTTTTTTTAAAAAAAATTCGGCTTTAAAGTAACCAATGAAAAAAATAGTTAGAATAGTTGATCTTTTGCAGTAATATCGCGATTTATTACCAAACATTTAATATAATATTTACAGATGATCATATAAAGAGATATAATTACTTTATTCTAGCCTTAGAATAAGCACTATCAAAATTGTATTACTAATGGGGAGTGTTTGCTTAATCATGTCCTTGAACAAATATCATGATTGAGAATTCTACTTATCTTAGAAAATGCAACTAGTCGAGTTGCAAAAATTGAATCCGAATTCAATAGACTTTTGGTGACTGAATATGAATCAGGTATATACTCTTGGAAGATCACCTCACATTCGTTCACTTATTCACAATACTTCTTATATGGTAATGCTAATTTACGTAAGTCACCGATTTTTTCAGGAAGGGGTGCTCTTTATTCAAATAACATCCATCATACAGTACCCCCAAAGATTAGGTAGCATGTGAAATACACATGGACCAAATTTAAGAAGAAAAAAGTATTATAAAAGATCATTTTACTAAAATAATCTGTTGCGTAATCCTAATCTTTTGGTATAGTGTCCTAATTCATCACACACAAATATATTTTTTTTCTGCTAATACCGTTCTACGACTATTGTAAAACAGTACAAAGTCGCATCAATATGGTAATACTGAATGTCTCATCCGATACCTATTTAATTTTTAAAAAAATCTTCAAATTTATAAATAACTATTTGTATATAAATTAAAATGTACAGCAAAGGTGAAAATGTTTTATTTTTAATTTCTCACACTATTATGACTAATAAGTTTCAATTGTACTCTTTAAACATTTTTTTTTTTTTTTTTGCAACAAATTTTAGCCTCTTTGTACTTATTTGGTACATGTTTTGTACATAACATTGTAGTGTTTAAGAATAAATAGATCAAGATCGTGATTTTGAACATCACAAAACATAAATTTAATTTCCTATAAACATTGATTACTCAATTTTTTAAATTTTCTTCTTTCATGAATATTTGAGGAAACGCTTCTGTTTTAATATTCCATAAATTATTGTTCCATTGAGAATAAAATAATTGTACCATTATACAAATTTGAAAGAGAGAAAAAAAAAAAAAAATGAGGTATCAGTTTTTTTCATTGAAGATGGAAGTATTCATATCTGTTTTACATAATTTATATTTTGAACAGAGAGCAAGAAAATCAGAATATAAGAAAATATGAAAGAATATTGTTCTTTAAATGCACAGGTATATTTTGTTCATGTTCTTGAATTTCTGGGTTCTATTTAAATGTTATGTAAAATACGTGAATGCAAATAATACATGGGTGATGTTGTGGGGAAAAAAGGTGGAGGAGGGAATTCAGTTCTAAACAAACTAGGAAAACTACAAATGAAATGGTTAAGCATTTTATTTTGATGATAAAGCACATTTTAATTTTTTGATATTCTGATGATAATATAATCTAATATCATTTTTTGAAAGTTCATTGTGTAATATAAACAATTAAATGTAAAATTTTGAAACAATAAAATATGGTAAAAATTCTCATATTGCTTAAACAAGGCATTGAATCTTTTTTAAAATTTATTGTAGGGTGTTCGTTGCTGAAACTAAATACTCAAGCAGTCCTACTCTGAATAATGCACCTTCATTTTACGATGTGTTTTTCAAGTTCCTTTATATGTTTGCTCGTCGTGACGTGTCATGGCTCTATGAATGCGTATGGTTTTCGATTGGGTCATCCAGAAGACGATGATGGATCTCTGATTCATGATACATCTCATCACATATCAAATAAGAATTTTACTAGACCAAACGAAACGTCAACAGGTAATGACAGAAGTTTTATATATTTTTGTTTTAATGTTAAGTTTTCCGGTTACTGTTATCTCTGTTATTGATTTTAAATTCATTCGAATCTCCATAAACCGAACTTAAAAGGTTCCTGGGGGTGGGGGAATTGATTTATAAATATACATATATTGAAAAATTTTCATCACATTCTGCCTAAAACAATATTGTATAGTGTTTTTTAGTGATAAAAGTGACTTAAAATATTAAGCTATCGTAGAAGTTTATTTTTAAAATAACGTACAAATATGCATGCAATTTACAATTTTGCTAACAGCGTATTAAAAATTGAATTTTTGTAAACAAAAAATAGAATGAAATTGTTATTCATATTAGGCTGTGTTTTAAGATTAATTTGAAACATTTAGATAAATTTCTTTTTGAAAGCTTTAATTTAGCCAAAGTATTCGCGTTCAATTTAGGTTGAAATATGTCTCTATATAAATTAAGCTTATTAACCTAAAGTGGTGTAATTTGGGATTAACATAAAATGCATTTTGTTCATGTTTCGAAAACCGTTCAAATTTCAAAAAAGGCAGTTACTTGTGTTTCAGATATCTTACGCTGTCCGTTATAAAATTGAGTAATAGAGAAAGGAAAATCTAACTCTGAAATGTATTAAATAAGAAGTAAATGTATTTAGATTACATTTAAATTATTGAATTGGTTGCATATTATATAAGTGTACCAGAAAATATTTATTAATATGTATATCTTATTATGTTTCAAGGAAGAATTTTAAATTTTTTTTTTTTTCCCTCCCCGTTTTAAATAATGACAGAATTTTGGTGTATGCAAGGAAATGGGAGAGCTTACTTGGGCCCGATTGAGATGGCGCTTTTCATCTCAAGTTCTTTTTTATTCATCATATTGATTTTATTATTTCCTTGAATTATCCTGATAGATTCAGAAAATAATTATCATTAAAAATTTGCGCATATTTTTTTCAGGTTAATAATACACATATTAATTGTTTTATTGTTGATATGGTTTATGTAAAGATCCTTTAGTCTGGCCCTTTGATTAAGTCTCGGTAGCCAAATGGTTAAGGTCGCGACCACGTGATTGGTATTGTTTTCTTCGAGTCGTGGGGTCTATTTCTGATAACCACTTCCCCAATCGCATTACGGGGCTGATGTGCGTTAAATATATCTGGGACCTAAGTCTTCACAATAGCGTGGTGTGGAAGTTTGGAGAGGGGGAACAAGCTCAAGAGTCGTCCTCGTTAATTGATCTTTTTCATAATGACGAAGCTCGTCGCCAATAACCCTTGTTCTGCTTCTGATTCGTTAGTAAATTATCTATATTTGATTAAATGTTTGTGCCTTGAAAGTCCAATATTTATGTGACTTTTAATCGTTAATTGTGGAGTGGTTGAAAGTATTTGACATTTCATAAAAGACTGCAATATTCTATTTAAAATATGTTTACTTATTGAACAAAGTCTTTTTTTTTTAAAAAAAGTTTAATTATTTTTTTCATAATTAAAATTTGTGTGTGTGTATGTGTGAAACACCATTTTAACTTTTAGCTCTTGTCAATTCTCAAATTTAATATGTCACTGCTTGATTAGTAAGTACTCATATATTGTGCCCCGAAAAAAATTAAGTTAAATCATTAAAAGGTATCTCTCTCTGTATTTATTTATTTTTTTGGTAAGGGAGAATAAATAAAAATTTGATTGAAACAGTTTAACATCTATATGGAATTTAGAGTTTTATTTAAGAAAAATTCTACTCCACACAACCCTGGGTATTTTTACTGAGTAAAAGGAAACTTAAAAAAACAATTGCCTTTTTTTATACTTACATTAAAACTTCATATCTGTACCTATTTTAATTAATTAGTGTCTATTACTGAAATTTACATTGTGCAGCTTTTAGTAATGTGAATTAGTCAGCAACAGGATTTTAATATATGCACTAGATGTTGCATTACTACTATTTCTCTGTGGTAATTCATATTGCTCTATGCACAAAAAATAGATTGCAGTAAATCTCAATCAGGTCAGAGGTAAATGAAGTTGAATTAGATAATATATCTTTTATCAGAGGAGTCTTGATTTTTCAATAATACTTAGCTCTCTCTCTGGGTTATAACATATAACAAACTTGAATAAAAAGAATCCATTATATTGCAGTAATTTATATAAATGTTATTTAAATCTTCCAATATGAATCCTACAATAATTATTGCAGTAATATTTCATGTGAAATCTTGTATAAAGTTATGTATGTATTAATTATCAAAAATATTGTAATTTTTTTCTCTTCTTCTCAGATGTCAGACCATTCAACAGTTCTAATCAAAATGACGTCTATACATATTTGACTTCTCATTTGAAGCAGACAAATGTATCCAAAAAATTGACCCAACTCTCAGAGAGAAGTAATAAAAATGTTAATATTAAGAAACGAAGTCTTGATGGTGATTTTAGGCTCCCATATCCTATAAGTAAGAAAATTGATATCACTTTACTTAAATTGTGTTTACTGAGCTTTTGAGACCTTTGTAGATAATATTTTGGAAATGACTGAAAGTATTAAAAGATCATAGAGATGAAACTATCTGTGGGGGAGGGGGAAATTGCAATATGCTTTGTGGTAAATTTTTTATAAAATGTTTTATTTCACGAAGAAAATAAGATTGTTTGATTTATTGTTAAAATTACCTGATAATTACCGGATTAATAAATGTAAAATTTGTATCCAAAAAATGTAGCACAGTGAAGGTTTTCTGTTTGATAATAGAATATTTCTAAATAATTCCAATTTTAGTTGTGTTAATAATTGATTTATAATGAATCTAAAAAATGAAATGTTTAAAAGAAGTCCTTTAGGTTCTTATTTCTTTTAAAGGATATAATTGAAAATTTTTTCAATCCTGAAGTATGATTATGGCTTTTATAACTCTTTACAAGGAAATAAACCAATGGATAAAATTTTGCATTAATTTCTCTTGTTATATATTTCTTTTGATTTAATTTCATTAGAAAAAATAGTGGTAAATATTCAAAATTGACATTTTACTAGCATTGTGAAAAATCCTTTTAATCGGCTCTAAATATAATTCTAAACAATATTTTCTACTTTAATTTGGCATTTATTATTATTATTATTATTGTCCAGGAAACAGTCATGCTGGTCACGATCATTCAGTCCAACAAGGTTCATCTGTTAGATCCAATGGTCACTCTCATTTCCACTCTCATAACAGTACAGATGAAGATCTTCATTCTCCTATTCATTCAGAATCTCATGGAGTAGCACAACCCCCTAATGGTGTCATTCACAAGGATGATGGCATTCAAGATTTGGCAGAGAGTAAAGCTTCTCAGGTGGATGTGAAAAATTCAAAAGAAGAAAGTAGCAATATGGGAGAATCTAAACATGATGATGAACTCTATGACAATCCTTGCAAAGATGATCATGGACATGAGCATGAGGAAAATGATAATGAAGAACAAGAGCCATCAGCAAATTATCATCAGCATCATCCATCAAATGAACGACACATATCAGGGACAGGTGTGGTATATTTTGTTATGACATTTACATAAAGGGATTGTGTATTTGTAGATAAGATATGTTGAAGTAAATAAGATTGTTAAGCCAAAATCTAATTATTAAGTAATTTTTATAAACTTTGTAATAGCTGTTTTTCCTGATAGGATCATAATTATTTTTTTAAATATTGTTTATATTATTGCCATATGATTTTAAAAATTGCTTAAGTGAGAAAATTTGTTTTTAAAGGAAACAAATTATAATCTTTTATTACTATTATTGTATATATGAATAATACAATTGTTACTTTCAAAATAATCTTAAGTTGCATACAAATGCAAAATAATCAACTTTCCTAATTTGTTATTCCTGACCGTAGAATCAGTATTGTGAGGTTTGAAGCCAAATCCTTTGCATTGAAAGGATTTTGAAAAATTGATTGTTGTTGTATCTATCAAAACATTTGAAAAAAAAAAAAAAAAAAAAAGCATGTATACTCTTTAATTACTTCTGATCAAATTTCTGTAACAAATGTTTTTATAAAAAAAATTTCTTCATTATTGTATTTTATATCAGTTTGGCTTTATGCATCTCTGGCCGTGGTGCTAATCAGCTTATGTGGATTGATTAGTGTTGCTGTGATACCAATTATGCAAAAATGGTTTTACCATACTTTACTTCAGTTCCTAGTTGGACTTGCCGTAGGAAGTCTTTCTGGTGATGGTCTTCTTCATCTTATGCCTCATGTAAGTAATTTTATCCTATTGATATACTTTTTAAAAAAAATTAAGTAATGGTAGTGCAAAAAGAGGAAGAAAACTTTTTTCAAAGAAGACTAATTTTAGTGGCTTATTTTATATTTATATAATGTTTTCAAGATGGGAATAGTTGAATTATTTCATTGCTAGATATGAAAAATAGGTAGGTTAATATTTCATCACAGATATCTTTTCCAAAACAAGGATTTCCTTGTTGAAAGCAACACATGTAATTACTTGCACCAATCATAGCATATGTTTATTTTCAAACAAAGAAAAACTTAAAAATATCCAGATTTTATTATTACTAAAATATTTGTTTTGTTTTGTTTTTTTTTTTGTTTATGTATTTGCAAAACAATCTCCTATTTAAAATTTTGGAAAGGATAAGGAACAAAATTACATTTAAATTAGCATGTTAATGATTGTTAAATTTTATTTTAAGTTTGCTTTTTGAATTATAGCATTTCACGTTTATGATTATGTGTTTACAATTACATTTAAAAGAAGTTTCTGTTTCAAAGTTATTTATTCACCTTAATATTTTCAAAAAGGTAGAAAATTAAGGATTTGGAAATATAATACACAGAAAAATAAGTTTACATTTAATTTTAAATTCTTCAACTGAGTACTGTGTGAAGCTGAAATAAATATAAAATCAAGCTAAAAAATGTATTTGAGAGGGAGAGAGATAATGCTTTATTTAAAATTAAAATTATGTTATTTGAAAAATCCAGAAGTATTTTATTACTTATTTATACATTTGTTTTTGTTGCATCTCTCTATCTCTTTCTATAAAAATTGCAAATGAAAGGGGGGGGGAATTCTTATAAAGAAATATTATATAATTTATTTTAAGCTCCATAAAAGAATTTTTTTTTAAATATTTGTTGTTTCAAAGTTTTGGCCTTTGTATTTCAATTGTTTCAGCAGAAATAAAGTTTTACTGTAAAATTATTTGGTAGATGTGTCTTATCTTAATTTCAAAATTGTGATCTTATTCATATATTCAAAAGATTTCATATTTAAAGTCATATAAAATAAAAACTTTGCTCTTAGATATTTTTTATGTGTTATTTAAATTAAATGCAAAATTGTATTAAATGTTGTTTTAAAAAAAAGTTGGTGAAAAATGAAGAATTTCACAAATAGTTATGAGACTGCTTGTATTAAAATTATAACCTTAATCATTTTGTATTAGGCAATATTGGATGGAGAAAAGAACCATGATCATTCTAAAGGAGAGCATCATCATCGTGCAGATGATCATACTGATCCTTCAATGGAAATGAAAGCTATCTGGAAAGGTCTGGCAACTCTCTGTGGTATTTTTCTCTTTTTTGTTGCAGAACGTTTACTGGGTGCTCTAGCTGCATACAGAAGACAGAAAAATGAAGCTAAAGTGAGTTCCCAGGTTAATACTGAATCATAGAATGTGCATTTTTAATAAAAATTTAATCTGTGCTATTAATTATATTAAATTTCTGTCACTTTTTACTTGTTTAAAAATATTGCTTTATCCTCATGACAAATCAACTAGAACTCTTCAAACCAACTGTTTATTAAAAAAATAAAACTATTCAGTTAGATCACTTATTATTTGTTATAATATTCAGTAATTATTTTTTCCAAATGTGCTGGCATAATAATTTGACCACTATACAATTTTTCGTCATTCTTACTTTATTCAATGCAGGCAAAAATAATTTTATTCATTCTATTAATTATTGATTTGTGTATCTTTTTTTTTTAATTTTTATTTCTTTTAGCATGGTTAGAATTAAATTTTACATGAAATCTATGTGTAAAACTTTATCTTAACATTTTCGATTTTATTTTCAAAATTGAACAATAAAACAATACTACCCTTCCCCTCTACCTCGTGTTGAATGATTAAAGTTGTAAAGATAAAGATAGGATTTGAATAGAAAATTTAGCATCACAAAATTTGATGTGAAGAGTTCAAAAGAACACAACATGAATTTCATTAAGATTTTAAGAATTATATTAAGAATCAAAATGAAAAGAAAGAGGAATTAAAATTTTATATCCTAAGAAAAATAAATAAGCTGCATCAGTAAGAAGTTTCTCTAATGTTATTAATCTCTTTTCATGAAATGAATTATATGAATTCATTTTTTCTCATTATTTATCTATCTCTTATAAAGATAAATAGAATGAATTAAATTTACTATAAAAATATATAAATAAATAATTTTTATGATTAACAGGAATTCTTTTAAAAAATGATTTTTATGCTTTTTTTTTTATCAAGAAAAGAATCCTGATGTGCAAAACTGTTTTCTTATTTAATAAATATGAATAAGAAATATTATTAATATCCTTTTATTGATTGTAAATGAGTAAGAGTTTTCTTCTGAATTCTAGATTTCAAGGCATCCAAAAAATATGATTCCTGTACCAAGAGAAGATGGTGCTAACAATGGAAGTGTTGGTGAAAAACTTGCCCAACCCAAGAAGAATTCTTATGATCATATAAGAGAAAAAGACGAGAAAGAGACAATACAAAGTATGTTCGTTCATTGGTAAAATAAATTAATTATGGCTTATGAGGAATAAAATATTGTGAAGTTTTTATTTCTGTAGTCAATGCAATTTGCGGAAAAATTTTCTTAAGCAGAAAGATTGATGTTATATTTTTGCTGTTTTATAGCATAATAATAATTTTCCTGCAAAATATCTAAATGTGTTTGTTTTATTACTCGGCTTTTCCTGAATTTAATTATTTGAATTAGGAAGAAAGTGGTATATATGAGTATTAAAGCTCTTACAAATAAATACTAATAATGATACTTTCTGTTTTATTCTTGATCTTATCAAGTAAAAAAAACTATAAAATATAATTTATTCTTTTTCTTCATTGCTACATTGATCAATCTGTTACTTTTTTAGCATAATTATTTGATTAGTTATAGTTATTTAATTTTATTTTAAGTGCATTTAAAATGTTAGAAGCTTTCTTGTGTCATGTACAATATTGTGTTATTGAATAGCTATTTAATTTTATTTTAATGACTGATCAAAAGCAATATTTATACACTAATGCAATGGTAGATATATAATTAACATTTACTATAATCTTACATCTTTACAACTAATATTACTAAAGATATATTTTTCTGGAATATAAAAGTTTTCTTCTCTAAAACTGAAGAAACATATTATAATGATTGATTTACAATATATTTTCTGTAACTAAAACAGTGCTTCAGTCGGAGGCATCTCCATCTAAAAAGGGTTCAACTCAGTCAATTCATGAAATTGGATTTCATGGAAGATCCAGCTTCAGTATAGAACCAGAAGTTACAGTAGCCTATCGGCCAGATTCTGATAGCTCTGTTATTGTCTCAGAACACCATGGGCATGGACATGCTCATAGCCATGAAATACCTCAATCTGTATCTGCTGTAGCATGGATGGTTATTATGGGAGATGGACTACACAATTTCTGTGATGGATTAGCAATAGGTAATTCTCAAAATTTTTATTCAGTATATATATGTATTTAGAATTTTTTTTCCTGTTGACTCATAAAAACTATTTTGAAAAAAGCTATTTTCCTTTCTAAATACTTTTGTACTCTATTTTTTAAAGTTCTGTAAACCTATTGATAATGTTATGAAGTAAATTGTTTTTTATTTGCATCTAAGAAAAATAATACAATTCCTTATTATATTATATGTGTGTGTGTGTGTGTGTGTGTTTTGCAGTTTATAATAGTAAAAAATGCAATAAGAAAAAAATATGTGTGTTACCCAGATATAAAATGGTATAACATATATTTAGGGTGTAGAATAAATTCTTAATTCAAATTAATGTGAAGTTTTAAAGAATGAAATTCAATGAGCTATAATTTTTAAAATCAAATTAAGATATGTTATATGTTTTTCTGCAATTTCTTTTTGAGATATGTTGTATGAGTAAAATCCTTTAAATATTCTCTGTATGAAGATTTTACTCATATAAAAAATTAGATATTGTTTATTTTAATCTTTTAAATTATAGAAAAAATACATTTTTTCATAATTTGATTGTAATTATAATATTCTTTAATTTAGGAGCTGCATTTGCTTCAGGTGAAGCAGATGGAATAAGTACTACTGTAGCAGTATTTTGTCATGAGTTACCTCATGAATTAGGTAATAATGGCATATATAGTGTGTTAAGAAATTATTAGACCATCAATGAATGTGCGTATTTCTGAAGAAGACATAATATGCAAATTTTAAGTATATGTATTTAAATTGAATCAAGAAACACTTTCTATGTAAATTGTACTTTTAAAAATTGATAAATTTTAATAAAATCTACTCATTTTTCAAAAAACTGAATAAGGTGTCTTATTAGAAATTATAAAACCACCTGAGAAAATTAGCATATTATTCATCACATCAGAATCATTATAAAATGCATGTGTTAATATTTCATTACCTCATTACCTGAGATGTAAAGGTTCAGGTTTTGATTGCATTGTCTAGGATTTTTGAAAAATACTATTGCATAAAGAGTTATCTGAAGGCAAAATAAGAAACAAAATTTTAAAAGGATATGTGTAAATCTGAAAGAGAAATAGCTAGATTAAAGTAGAGTTTTAAAACTGCTTTTCACATTGCTATAACTAGAAAAGGTGATTCAAACAAAATAAAATGATGAGGATGAAAAAGAATTTTGACAGCATGGAACGATTGACAAATTTTTCAACTATCAAATAAAAAAGGTCTTTCAACTCTTAAAATTTTGGAACCCCCATTTGTGCAAAATACTTCACATGTCATAGTTTGGAACATTCTTAAATCAAATACTAATACAAAATTTATGAAAATAAAGTACCAAAGTTTTTGAAACATCACCAAGATAAAAGACTGAAATGGGCTAAAAATGCAATGTCATGGAACAATGAGTGGAAACAAATTATGTATTCTAATAAAAAGAAATTTAACTTTGATGGTCCTGTTGACTACAAATACTATTGGCATGACTTGAAAGAAGCAAAATAATGTTTTAGTCAACAAATGGGTGGAGGATTAGTAAAATGATTTTGTGAGCCTTTAGTATCATGATGATTGCATGATTTACAGCACTTTTTGGGTCGTCTGGACTCTGCACAATATCAAACTAAGCCATAAGGTCATCTGATATCGTTTGGTCTTTAAATAAATAATGGCACAATATTTCTGAAATAAACTTAATGATCCTGGTCATTTAGTTGAAAAACAGAGTGTATTAGGTTAACAAGAAAAATGAAGGCCCAATATCATAATAATTTTTATACCTTTTTTTGTTTTTCAGCAAGTGGTCTTATTATATGTAAACAGTGATTTTTCATATATTTTTAATATTTTTGTTAACTTTATCATTTACTTCATTATTCAAAATTATTGAAACCTAATTATAATAAATATGTTGTAATATCATTTTATTTGTTTAAATGTATTTGGAACTTTTATTTATTTCAAAATTTTAAGAATTAAAATGGTCTTATAATTTCCTAATGAACTGTACTTACAAAATATATTAGAAATGTTGTATATTTTCTGATTAGATTAAGTGTGTCTTTTTTAATAAAATCTTTTACCCTTTCAAATATTAAACAGGTATAGATTACACTTATATATAATGTAAAATTGCACTATGATGACACTGAGTATAATTTATTTTATATTTATTTGTATAGGATAACTTATTTAGCTTGTAGAACAATCTTAAATAATTTTCATTGTTTTAAAACAAAATATGTTGATTACAAAGATGCAATATTTTTAAAGTTTCTTACATAAAGCTGTTTTTTATTAAGCATATAAAAAAGTTACATATATTTATATCTATGACTTATAATGCAAAAGACATTTATGAAATTGATAATGAAAATATTAAATAAATTTTATGAAACCATTGTAATAAAACACAGTACTCCAATGATATTAATTTTTAAAAATTCTGAAACTACTGAATATTATAAACTACTATAACATACTATGTGATTACTTTTTGCTTAGATATATGGATAAATATATAAAACTGAAAAGTGAATGTTGACTATTTATTTTTGTAGGAGACTTTGCTATGTTACTTAAAACAGGGATGAAGGTCAAGCAAGCCTTATTTTACAATGGTTTGTCTTCTGTTCTTTGTTTTGTGGGGATGATCATTGGAGTGTCTTTAGGTAATGTACACTCAGCCACTAGTTGGGTGTTTGCAGGGACAGCGGGGATGTTTCTTTATATTGCACTTGTTGACATGGTAAGAGTAAAATTTAAACATATTGTAAAATATATATGAATAATTTAATTACTAAGCATATAAAACTTTACAGAAAATATTGAAATATTTTGAAACTTTGTGGAAACTTTTGGTTTTGAAACTCATGAAATAACTTATAAGTTATTTATATATTTAATTTAACTCCTAAAAAAATGTATCATAATTTATTATATTAGTTTAGCTTATATTTATTGGTAACAAACTATCTATATCTAAAACTTCAGTAATATAAACTGAAGTGCTAAAAATTGCTAATCCATTTCAGAAATGAAAAATGATATTTTAAAAAAGCATATTGTGTATTTAATTTTAGATGTATGGAATGTTTACTAACAACTTATATAGTCAAATTGGTAATTAAATATTGCCTTTTTGAATAAAATTAATATTTATATTAATATGTTTTAACATTGAAATTTTTTTAAAAAAAAAAACCTTTCATCTATATAGTTACCTGAGCTGACATCCCCTACAAACAACCCAGGACCAGCTGCAATGTCTACTTTACTTGTTCAATTTATTGGTATATGCATTGGCATCTCTATCATGCTACTTATTGCACTTTATGAACATGAACTCCACTCCATGATGAGCTGATACTGAAAAAGACAACAAGAATATTGTTTTTTTGGTACTTTGAATCCTTGGCTTCCTTAGTCAGAGACTTCCTGCAAAATGTTCGGTTTTTGTCAAATGGCAGGAAACAACGATGCTTACTAATCATTTGTTTGCTTAAAGAAAATCTCACTTTTTAACCCTTGCCATTTGATCTAAAACACAAACACTTACTGCCTTTAAGTCAAGCAAGTTAACAGTGATAATTTTGTGTCTGATGCTATTTTTTGGGTCTTAAGGTACTTATCTTACTGCAGTATTAATATTAAAAGATCTTTGTGTGATCGCTTAATTCCAAAATCATAGGCTATGGATGAAAGTGCATTATTTGTCCTTTTTAGGACATTCTGTGACATACCATCTTGTTGACTGTTGATAAATGGTTGTTTTTGTAATTCATTGTTATAAAGCTCACTGTGTAAATAAATCAAACTTGACTTTTTATTGGATTCATTTCTTGTTCATTGAATTTATTAATTGGTTAGAGGAATAACAAACTTACCTTGAAAAATGTATTAAGTATCATAAATCAAGTTTTAAAAAATATGTATTGGTGCTATTTGTTCAATTTTGTTTATTTCCAAAAATAGCTTATAGTAAAAAAAAAAAATAAAAAAAAAGGATGAAATATAATTATTTAAAGCTTGACAGAATAAATATACATACTGTTACATAATTATTTAACATGTAATTTGTTTCTTACTTTTATAATTTAATTTACAATAGCTTAGTTACATCAAAGAAATTCAGATTTAAAAAATTAGAGAAGCACTAAAATACTAATGATATTATGAAGTTTTTAAGCCTGCAACTGCAGGCACAAATGCATATGTACTGCCGGGGCTGGAGGGGTTTTTATTATTAAGCCTAAATCCACGAAATCTTTCCTTAAAGATGAACAAATTACTTAATAAAAGGCTCTGTAAAATATATAAGTGGTATGTGCTTTATATATATATATATTTATTTAAATACTTTATATGCTTAACATTTTATACTAATATTATATTTAGTTATTGCAGTATTCCCTCTGTAATCTGGCTTGTAACCTTTCCAGCCAAACCAGTAATCTAAAAAATTTTCATAGGCTGACAAAAGTCATAGAAAATTATTATATACCATCTATTTGAATGGAATAATGTAGTCTATTAGTACAAAATAGTTAACACTTTATAGTATGAGTTATTTTGTGTGTTTGACAATTAACTTGTATTTACCTCATTAAATTTTACACAATAATACATAGCTTTGGCTGTTCACATGCATTTTTCAATTTATTTTACAGTTATCTATCATTTTCAGTGATCAGGTAGTGTTCTGGTTCAATGTTTTCTGGATTATTGAGAGATAGTTGTGTATTATTATTGTATAGTATATGACTGAGAGATTATGTATTTACAAAATATTATATTTATATTAATATTGTGTATTTATATATTTTTAATTACATATCTTATTTATTTAAGTTTTTAAATTACTCATATTGAAGGAAGCTTATTTTCAGAGTCCCACATCATCATTAGTATACAGTTAATTGTGTTTTTACTACTGACCCATTAATCCCCTCATAAGCTCTCACAGACACATCTCAAAACCCAAATTTCCAAATATATTTGATAATCTACGACACATCTTTGATCAAAACAGAAAAATTTCGCTTGTACTAGGCCTAATTCTCAATTAGAAACTGGACTTTAAAACCTAAACATCTAAAGTTCAATCAAAATTAGAACTTTCCCACCAACTATCAATCAATACCACACACTCATTTAAAGAGTTGCAAGGTTGCCTGTGAATCAAGAACATGCCTTTTACACTGTTTTTATCTAAACAAAATTTACATGCATGTAAGTCATCTTTGTTTCATTTTAAGTAGAAGGTCACATCTACATGTATCTCAATCCTGTGGAAATATAATGCTACCTTGTTCCCAAAATATTGGTTTTTAAAATGTTCCAAAACTGTCACGTATCAATGGAGGGTGAACAAGCTCTCTCCCAGGGGTCTCGAAAGGCTTAAACATTGAAATAGTGCTTCAATAATTCTTGTTATAAGAATATTGGAAATTTGATTGAAATAATAAGAACTAAAATTATTATTGTAGTTGTATAAGTTGTTTAAAGCTTCTTAATAATATTCTTCTTAATGATGAAATTTTGTTTTACTAACATAAGACTCTGTCTCGGTTTAAATTTCCAAAACATTACATACTAAGTCAATGTATATTCTTGTTTTAAATTCATATGAATTATTTAAATTAAAGTGTATATGCACAATCTTGTTCAAATTCAAAAATGTGGACAAAAAAATGGCATTTGACAATTTCAAAGAACTTGATTTTTTAAATACATTCTGTGCAGAAAAGCTAGTTTTTGTCAAAGTGACATTATATACATTTTATTTAATAAATGTGTGTGTATATTCTAGTATGAATTAAATTATTGAAATGTATAATAATAATTTAATTTATAAGGAAATACACACACATTTATTAAATAACTTTTTTAAAAAAGAATATATATATGCAAACATACTTTGACATACTTCTGCTTCTTTAAAAGAGATTACAATTGCATTATTTTTTTCCCTTTCGTTTAATTGGGTTTTATATCAAAAAACACTGATGCAGTTCATTATATTAATAAAACTAATTTAAAGAAGAATACAAACATATATATGTAAAATATATTTTTTTGCAAGGGAGTATTACTCATAAAAGGCTTATTAACACAGATATAGTGACGTGGAAAGAGATATCTGTATGTATATATATATATATATATATATATATATATATACTGTTTAATTTTAGTCTAAAATTGAAGTAGAATCAAACTTGGTAAATTGGATTAAAAAAAGTTGTTGCTATATAAATGGAAAGTAATGCAAGGTTTCAGTTATTGGTAATTATTGGTATCATTAATTAAAGAAAGAAGCCTGAGTCAATATTGCTTAATAACATGTTTTGAAACATATTGACCATTTTCAATTAATTTATGCATATAGTTTTCATTCTGAATGTTATGCTTAATTTTTCAATTAATTTTTTTCTCTTATAAACATTACTCTATTCATATACTACGCTTGACTGACAGGAAATAAGTAATTTCCGTTCACAATTTCTTTTTCAAAACTATATTTCTACTTTTTTGTCGTTCTTCTTTTCATAGAAAAATTTAAACTAAAAATATAAAGCATAAATCTTTCGATATTGAGTGTATATCATTTAATAAGAATTGTGTTATTTTATACCATTAATTATAAAACATTTTGGACTATATATATATATAATTGAATTTTTGAGCGGGATTCGATTCAGAATTTTTAACTTATCTAATACACTCAGACCCCGTTAACATGCTGTTCAATTACTCGCGGTTTTACTACGGCTCCCTTTAAAAGCAAAACGCTTTAGATATCACTTGTAGCCGTTGTTGCATCATAATTCATATTTTCTTTTTTATAAAATTAGATTAATCTTTAGTTTGGATGATGTTGTCGCGATTTCCTATGAAGAGCAGACATTAATATACCGTTTCCCTCTTTCTATTTATTTTAAATTTTTCTCGAAAAGTAAAATGTTCCTGTTTGGAATTTTTTTTTTTTCTTTTAAGACATCATTTTTCAAATCTCGTGGTTAGTGAGATTAGTAAGTTGTACTTTTTACCATTTTGTAATCAACATTTATAAATATTTTTTTGCTGTATAAGTAATTTCCATTACAAATATAAATAATACCGAAAAAATATAAACGTAAGTAAAAGGCTTATTCATCGAATAAAAACTATGTTATCGAACGAATTCTAAAAGGGGCACGTCGAGTCCTGGTGTCACTAAAGCCCGTTTCGTAGCGAAGCTGATGTACGTTAAATCTGTCGAGGCTCCTAGTTCTCCCGTTGGCGTTGTGTGGACGTTCGGAAAGAGAGAGACCAGCTCAGGCGTCGTCTTCGTCACTTGAACGAGGTTCAAAATTATGAGTTCCGTCGCCAATAGCTTTCATATTGGGATGTTAATAAACAATCAATCAATTGAATAGGAACAAAGCAACCAGAAATTTTCAAATGAACCAATTACTCTGTAATTTAACGCAAATGTTGGTTGCGCCGAAAATTCATATCGTTGTAGGAACTTATATTATCGCTCAATTTATCTTAATTTTGTGATTCGCAGTTCACTTAACGCGCAGTTTAGTAACTATGGACCCCGACTATCACGTGTTAACGGGATCGAATTAGATAATCCCTGAAGTACTTTCTTAACTCCACATAAATGTTTGTTGAAGCTGCAAAAAAAAAAAAGCATTGGGTTTCGAATAGACTTTTTTGCAGATGCAATTGTTATCTGTGAAGGAAGTATATGTTGTATGAAAATTAAACAAATCAAATGGATTAAACTTTTTGTTTTCTTTTTTTTTTTTTTGTAAGGGAAATCTCTTTAATCAAATAATTTTACATTTTCTTTAAAAGTATTGGATTGCGCATATCTGTATAGTGGTTTATATTTACTGTGACTCGCAAAGATGAAGGTTGGTCAGATATTTTACAATTTTTTTCTAATTTTTAAAATGAAATGCTGTGAGGGTTCCAAAATACTTAAAAGTATCGGATTCCCCCTGTAATTAATACATTCCAGGAACGAAAGTGCTTTATGACATCATAAGTTTTGTCTCTGCCAAATCCTTGATTCGAATCTTAATTCTATTTGCATGAATCTGCAAACACATTGGATTTTTAAAACACTGTCGTGAAGTTTGGGAAGCAACATATATATTAAAGTGTAATCTTTTTGTCACTTAACCATAGCTCAAGATTAGCCGTCTATTATCAATAATTTACCAACTAAACTTTGTACGAGGTGGGGATATTAAATAGCGAGACTGACACTGTTACAGAAGAAGTACGCATGCGCCAAACGCCAACGACCGACAGCTGTTTAGTGTAAAGTATTCTTTTTCGATTGCAGTGCCTCTCGCTTCCATAAACAAATCCGTATAGCTGTAACCTTTCTTTCGCATTAAATTTTTTGTTGTTGTTGCTGTTTCAACGGAAGAATGAAAAGTGTATCAATAGAGCAACGATTTGTTGTAAAATTCCACATATGAAACTTGGAAAACCGCTACTGAAACTTATAATTTATTGAAAGAAGTGTATGGTAATGAATGTTTCTCGCCAAGTGTTTTTGAGTGGTTTAAGCATGTTCGAGATGGTAAAGAAAGCGAAGGATGATTCACGCCTGGGTCACCCTTCCACATCAAGAGTGGATGACAATATCGAAAAAATCGGTAATCTGGTTCGATCTGACCATTCGGTTAGTTAAGTATTCATGCGATTTCTGAGACTAGGAATTGACAAAGAATCTGTGCGGCAAATTTTACATGCACAAAATATTGCTTAAAATTATCACGTTTGAATAACAAGAAGCTCGCAAAAATGTTTGCACTGACACTTTGAATGCCATTGAAAATAACTTAAACTTATTGGAAATTATAATAACGTTATGACGATTCGTGGTTTCTTACTTATGATCCTGAAAAGAAGCGCCAATACAAGCACTGAAAGAACCCATTTTCACCGAGAGCCAAAAAAAAAAAAAAAAAAAAAAAAACAAAGAACAAAAAAAAAATAAAACAATGCGCTAGTTCATTCTGCAATGCCTATCAGAGGTTTCTAACGAAGTACAGCATCCCAGTGTTAGACCATCCACCTTATTCGCCGAATCTTGCCCCATGCGACTTCTGTCTGTTTCTTAAGGTGAAATCTACTCTTAGATAAGAAGATTTGAATCCAGTGAAAGATAAAGCGGCACGGTTCCTGAAGAAACTGACAGAAAAAATCTTTCAGCACTGTTTCAAACTATGGAAGCATGGAGCGTTGTAGGGATAGAGGAGGAATGTATATTGAAGGTGATAATAAGTAAATGTGTGTGGAATCAAAATAAAATGGTTAATAGCTTCAGTCTCGTTATTTAATAGCCACATCTTGCGTAACATCAAAACCAAATATTATGGTAAACATAAGTTCAATAATATATCAGATCAAGTCAAATGAACAGTAGAAGAATGTTAGAAAAACTTATTGATATAATAGTAATAATTTCTATAATATAAAAATATATTATGAAAAATATTACTAAGAATCTTTTTCCATCTCATTTTTAAAATACAAATGATAGTTATGTTGACTCATGGATCTCTATTCAAATATTGTTGCTCTTTTTGGGTGGAGTCTTTACGGGGTTGAAGATTTTCTCCCGCCATATCCTCATTTTTAGTAAAAGGTTGATCGCAAAGTCTTTGTCTTTGAAGAGACACCAGCTTGTAGCAACCATATACAACATGTGACGATTAAATAATCGGACTGTTCATGCCCTACTCGTTAAGCTTGTTGGGGAGGAGTAGGAATGGAATTTAGTTGACTTTCATGCTTCCGGTGCAGGCGGCACGTTATTCCGACCCTTTATCTAGTTTTGTTTGTTTTTCATCCTTGTTTGAGTAAGCCGTTGTTAAGTCGAAGTGTCGCGGTCATGATAAGCTTAAAAACCAAGCAGCGGATAAACTTGAAAAAAAAAAACTCCATCTGAATGTTTTAAATTGTTAAAGGAGGTGTTTGGGGATAATTGTATGTCCCACAGTCAAATTTTTGAATGGAACAAACGATTTTCGGAAGGTTGTTGAAGAGGTTGGACGATCTAATGGACCTGTGACATCTAGAACTTATGAAACATTAAAAAAATTAATGAAATCGAGCATAAAGACCAAAGTTTGAATGTTCGGATGATGTCAGATATTAGAAAAAGAGACAATAAGAAAAATTTTGACCGAGGATTCGCATGTGGCGAAATTGTTCAAAACTGGTTCCAAAAAATCGAGTACCAAGACAACACGCCGGCGCATAATGCACTCTTTGTGAAACAGTTTTTGGCACAAAAACGCATTACAGTGCTCGAGCATCCACTGTACTCGCCAAATCTTGCACCATGCGACTTCTACATGTTTCTAAAAGTGAAAAATGCATTGAAGGGAACTCATTTTCAGTCTGTGGAAGAAGTGAAGGCAGAAACGGCAGACTTACTGAAGAAAGAGAGTATGTTGAAGGGGACTAAAAGGTATTTGTCTAATGTTCTCAATAAAGCTAATTTTTAAGACTAGTCCGGTTATTTTACTGTCACACCTAGTACAAGACGATCCGCGGGGAAAACTGCTTAGTGATACACTGTTTTTTCTTGACATTCACCATTTTATGGTCTTGTTTTCTGAAAATTGTTGAAGACTAAGTTGCGCTCCAGTTATCTTCTTGCTGTTTGTATGAACAAACAACAAAAATTTTTAAACTTAAACTATCTGTAACTTGTTATTTAAAAAAAAAATTAAGTAAAAATTGTAGTGCAATAACTCACGATCCTAATGTTATAAAAAAGAACCTACCTTCTCAACACTTTTTCCAAGCAAAAAAAAAAAAAAAAAAAAATGGCCAAAAGTTATATCTTTTCGCCACTGCAATAAATTATACAGGACAACGTATTCTAATATGTCTGAATCAATGCATTCTTTCATGTATAAAGGGCATTATATATTCTTTTTTATAGCTCAATACAATAGAGTAGCTCTGTTTCTTTTATAATGTATCATTAAAAAGCTTTCTTTTTATTATTTAAGTTTTTAAAGGAAGAATAAGAGAGAGAGAGTTGGGATGTATAAAATAAAAACTAACAAAATTTTGGGGTTCTTATTTTAATCACTTTTACTTAAAAGCATTCGACATTTGCGTAAAACTGGAATTCTAAATATTTAAATATTAATGTAAAACTGATTTTATTTCTTTAAAGCCTTATCTTGGATTATTTAACTTTTTTACTAGAAGTTTCCATGAATTATAATATATATCCTCTTATTTTTCATTTACTCGATTGTAATGCAATGTGTTTCGATTCACTGAGTATGGATGTAGAATTGAATTATAATTAAATGGCTGAAAAACTTAGTTCAAAAGAATAGTTTGCATTATATGTACATTCTCTAATTTAGAGCTTATTTAAAATTATCACATCATTTCAGGACGATTTTGACGTCTGCATTAATGGGAACTAACGCATGATCACTTCACTCGCAAGTGAAGCAAGGACTACGAGGAATTAATGATGGGATCCATTTTAAACACTTCCTTTCGTGGAAGAATAGTTTCCCACTAATCTATCATTTTGTTTTCGAATCAAAAGTAAATTAGTTTATGGCTCGGGTTTTTTTTTCTTTTTTCCAGTGAATTTTTGTTTGACTTACATCTGCCCACTTCATAATTTAGTAGATATACAAAGAAGCCACTTTTTATTTTGATTCTTATTATACCATTTGTTTTAGAGTTATTAAAACATTTTAATTTTTTTCTTTTAATTGTTCTTTCCTTTTTCGAAATTTATTACTTTTCAGACATATTTTTGCAATGTCTTAAATTCAGCAAATCTGTGTTTCATGGGATATAAAACCAGTATATTATATTCTAATATATAAATATATATCGTTCTCCTTTTATATAATTAATAGTAATTTAAAAAGTGCAAGAAATTTTAAATTAAAAGTTTCATATTAGAAGTATTTGTTTTGAAATTCGTTGAGCATATACTTGATAGAGAGTAAAGTAGTTATGATTGGATATGTAGCTCTATTATATGCATGTAAAATATGAAATAAATTAAAATATTTTTTTTAAAATGATTCAGGCTTTTAAATATGCAAAAAGAGAAGAAAACTATTGCAATCATTAAGCATCATTTCTTATTTCGTATTTCCCCCTCCTTGTTTTTCAAGATTTTTTTTTAATTTTAAACTACAACAAGCAATTTTAAACAAACAACAATTTCATTTTCAATTTCAGAAAAACTAATATCCCAAAAAATAAAGATAATAGTATAAATAGAGAAGCAACACATATATCATTTTATATATGTTTTTCGAATGGTTATTGCATTACTCTTTATGTATGTTTGCTCTATGTATACAGAGTATTATTCATTGAGTGAATTATGCTAAAAAGAAAAACTTGAAATTAAGAAAAATTTGATGGTAAAAAATATGGTATAAAAGGGAAATTTAATTGCAACTCCTTCTAAAACCATCTAAATATATATATTTGTCACCTCATCATATAAGACTCAATTTAATACAAAAAAAGCTAATCAGATAAGAAAATTTGTTAGGGAAAGGTAATTGGATCTTAAGCGTAAAGTTTTTCAAAGCTATTGCCAAAACTTGTTTAAAAAGTTTCAAATTAGACAACGAATTATTGATTTTATTTCAATAATACCATTTTATTGCCCAGAAATATTTTAATAAATATTTTTTAGACAATCAAAATATCAGAATATTACTAAAAATTCATTTGTAAGATTCTGATAAACTGTCAAGCATACATTTGTAATTTGTCACGTATAATTCATGCTCTAATTTAAATTTGTTTCTCAAGAAAAAATTAATTCATAATTGTAAACGATATAGATAACTAAAATAATAATAAAAATAATAACATATATAAAAGAAAAAAAATTGTAATATATTGACATTTTAGTACCTCAATTAAACATAGCTAAGCGCTTGTAACTGGATAAAAATTAGAGAAAATATGAAAGAAAACTACTGGGAAATTTTTTTTTTCTTCACTGAGCGTATTTCTATTATTAACAATCACGGGTTGCATAAGTAAAATTCCATACATTATAGAAATATTAAAAAGTAAAATTTTCCAAAATTGACATCTCATAAAAAGCATTTAGTGGATAATCAATACGTTAAATTTTGAAATCTGCGACAACAGCAATAAAAAAACAAAACAAAAAGAGAGAGATTTTCATTACTTAGTGAAAATAAATTTTTTGAACTACCTGAAATTTTAGAAACTGATGATGTCGTTGTAATTCTTCAGAATCAGAATACATTCAGATACAAAGACTGAATTATACGACATAAAATATTTCAGTTTTATTTTTCAAAGATCTACAAACTTACTAACGTGGGTTGATGGCATCGAAATGATTGGTAAAATTAGACTGGCAGTTGAGACATTAGATTAACCGTAAAAATAAGGAGAAAACAAAATTTATGGCCGTAACTGGCTGGAGATCATGTCTCTCTCCCTTTGCAAGTAAACACAAATATATTTTTGAGAACGTCAACACGTTTTTACGTACCTCAGCCCTGTCAATTCCAGAGATGATAAAATTAAGCTTGAAATTGATAATAAATTACATATGACTAATAAATATTATAATAGCTTAAAATTTTTTAATGAGTCTCAGCTATTAAGTCTGATTATAAGAATGAATCTATATAAAACTCTTAGTAGACCTATATTACTGTATGGTACAAGGGCCTTTCCATAAGTCCTTAGAAAAAAATAGAAAAACAAATTATTATATGTAGATTTTTTTTAAAAAATATTTTTTTTTATCAATCTTCTTTTAGCTCCAGCTATTGCTATCCTTTTTCCAAGTAATCGGTGTGAGATGATTCCTCGTGCACTAACTGGCCGAATTACCCGTCTTTGCTTTCTTCGGAGCCCGTTCGCCTTCAAAACCTTCTATTTTGATTGTTCCTTTTTGTCTAGAGTGCAGTAGTGTATCCATTTTTCGTCCAGTTATCTATCGATGCAGAAACTCGTCAGGAACGCGACGAAAAAGTACCAAAATAGCCTCAGAGTCGACCACACGATTGCGTTTATTTTCCTTTGAGAACAAAAGCGACACCTATCTTGCTGAGCACTTTTTCACAAACAATTTTTTTTGCAAAATCGGAAGTACTGTAGTTAACGATATGCCAGAAGCCTCTACTATTTCGCGCTCTTTGATTCGTCGATCACTTAAAACTATGTCGTGGATTTTGTCAATCATTCCGGAAGTAGTTACTTCCCCTGGATGTCGTGAACGTCGTTTATCTTTTTTTGGATGTACGGCCACATTTAAACTCATTTACCCAATTGCAAACTGTTGCTAATGTGTCATGAACTTCATCCAACTCAGCTTTAATCTCTTTCGGTGTTAAGGCTTTTAAATATAAGTGTTTAATCACCCTCCTTCAAAACTAACTTTTTTCATTTTAAAAATAAACCCAAATCTCTCGCTTCAATTGACACCATATGATGTAAATAACTGAGACTTAGACAGCTGTCTAGTGAGTCATGATGTGTACCATTTTCTGTGTTACAAACCATTTTTGATGCTATGAACACCATCTCTTGGATTTTCTAAGGACTTATTGAAGGACCCTCGTAGGGAGTGCTGATCAATTGCAAAGACAGACGAAGGTAAACTTATAATATTTAAATGAAAAAATTCTCCCAAAATCAATTAGCCCAATTACAGAGAGAACGATTGATGGAGAATGTTATATAACCATAAAATGTATGGAAAATATAGACAACCTAATATTTCTCGAGTTATCAAATCTTATCGATTCAGATGTCTTAATCAATTTTTAAATTTAAGAATTGATTAAGACTTTATTAATTTTTAAATGCGAGGACATGGTCCTTCTTAAAAAAATCAGAAAAAGAAGGCATTGCTCTAGATGGATTGACTGCGTAGAAGCAGATCTTAAGACATTTTCAATCGTTGAAAAACCATAAACGTCCAATCGAATGGTGGAGGCTTATTGAAACGGCCTTCACCTGTAGTAAGTTATAGTTCATTAGAAGAAGAAACATTTTAATAAATTTATGAATAAAATAATGGTCTAGAAATAATATGAAAAAGATTTCAAATTATAATTAACTCAAATAACGTATATTTTATCTTAAAATTTAACATATACTTTAAAAATGCCTATTGTAATTTTTTTTCTTTACAGATTATACGCTTTGATATTAATAAAGGGAACCATGTAATTTATTTCCTCAGAACTTTGTTATTTATAGTTAAGTATGGGATTTACGACCCCGAGAGATCTTTCTCCCTTTCCGGTTTGTTGTCATTGGTAAACGCGGTTGAAACGTCCCTGGGTTGCCCTAACGTTCTTTATATTTTCGACCTTTCTAGCCATTCTTCGGTCCTTTTCGTTCATTTTTACATTTACAAAGTTTACTCTAGATTACATACGCATTATTTCGTAAATTAACAAGTATTTCCTGTAACTTGACCAAGTATGGCTTTTGGGCCAACAAAACTAACCTATCACATAATTTATTTAAAATGCATTTATTATTCGTTACTCTTTACTGGTTCCATTATAAGGCTTTTCTTTCGCATATAAATTCATTAAGAGTTTCTAAAAACGTTTTTAATACTCAGTAACTTAAACGTTAATTATATTACTCAAAATTATTTATTAGCTATAAAATTTTCTCGTTTTAATTATATTTTAGGATTTCGGGGGGTATTGTGAACTATTTTTAGCCACTCAAGGAGTTATTGTTTTCTGTACCTTATAAATGTCGTACCTGAAAACTTTTCCAAAATTTATCTTGTTTTTGCGTACATTTTCTTATGTCTGCTTTCACCAGTAACGAACTTAATTTTCAAAAAAACGTCATTATAAATTTCTTCTGAATTTTTTATTGGATTGAAATAAAGTATATGCAATATATGTCTGATACCTGTTTTCACCACTAATGAACTCAAATTTCAAAAATATGTAGTAATAAATGTCCCCCGTTTTTTTTTTATTGGATTAAAGTGAAACAAATATAAAAAGTATTTTATTTACTTATCGATTTATGTATTACCACATTATTCAGAATTTGTTTTCCTTTTTTCTTTTTTTTTTGTCTCAAGAATTTCAAACTTCGTCTTTTTAGTTTGACTTCCTTCTTGGAATTTTCTGGGGGTCAAATGATTTTAATATTGATTTACTATTATTAACCACCTAAAGGGGTATTGTTTTTGGCGTACCAGATCACTTTTCAATTTTTTTTTCTCAGTTTGCTTCAATTTTCTTTCATTCAGCTTAAATATATTCAATTTAATAGTTTATCGTTTGCTTTAATTTTAATTACATTTAGCTGATATAATATTCCATTTAATAATTTATCATTTGCTTTAATTTTAATTACATTTAGCTTTAATACATTCAATTTAATAGTTCATCATTTCATTTAATTTTAATTTTGGAAAAGTTAACTATTGTCCATTTATCGATATTTCACTGCTTAATTTATTTCTTATATTTAACTGAGTAAAAAAAAAGTTGAAATCAAAATATGCTCTATTCGCTCACCCCACACTCTTGCCAACGTGTTTCCAACCAATTACTACCTCTTTCCAAAAATGCGAAATCTTTGGAAAAAATTCAAAGTCTGTAAAAAACATTTCGAACTCAGTCTTATTACGAAAGGTTTTGTTCACAGGCAGTGTTCCAAACTTGAGATGAGCATGGAGGAAACGGCAGGATCTCAATTCGTAAAGCATTTGTACGATTATTTGGGTCCATTATCATACATTAGGGTGAGTCCATGTCTGTTACTTAATGCAAACTTTTTATACATTTCCTCTATTTCACAGCAATGTGACTCTGCAGTTCAATGTCCTGTTGTTACAACAAATTTTAAATCTTCACTATATTTGCAGATTTCTCAATTCGCATGGAACCCATTTATTGAGCCTTTTAACTTTTCGTATTTCTTCAGAGGATTACCAAAAGATTTCGCAACACACTCCGTGTTCTGACACTGTTGGAGAGGGATAAGTTTCCGTCATCGCTTAGGAGGTAGAAGGTGGCTTCACACACAAGCCTTTAACTCCTTTTCTCCACAACAGAAGTTTTCAACAAACTTTGTACAATTCGTTTGTTGACGGTACCAACACCAAATACAATGTTGATATTGCAAGTAGTATGTGCCGCAGTATTACCCAATTTGGATTCGTACAAAAGTTATATTTAGTTAATAATCGATACTATTATACAAAACGTCTGCAAAAGGTACACTTATCTTTCCAAAAGTTTGAAAAAGTGAAAAGAAATTAAATTAAATCTTACAAATTATCGGAAAACTATCGGAACTTTAAAAATGCACAATAAAAACACATATCTAACCGTTTCAGCAATCAGTTCGCGGAGGACAAGACATCTGACATTTAATATTACTCGACTTAATAATAAAAATAAGAGAAATAAATAGTTTTTTTTGATGGGAAAATAAATTTAAATAAAATTAATTAAAATCATAAAAAAAACACGACCATGCACAATCATAAATAAATTATATTTAATAACTTTTTGTAATTCAGTTCCCCTCTGGACAAAATTAGTATCCATATTAATGGCTCAAAAGGATCTGAATTATAGTATGAATAAGTTAAGCGTTTTTTGTACCGAACAATAGATGTTTTCCAATTATAAAATATTTTTAAAAAAAATGAGAAAAAAAATATTAAGAAAAATATTAAATATTAACACAACTGCAAAAAAATGCAAAATGTAACATAGTAAAATTTTCACATATTAATATATATTTTTCGTATCATAAAATCCTTAAATCCAAAAAAATCTTATAATTTCCATTATTACGAGGGATGTTTTGAAAATAAGTTTCGTCATTTTTTTTTAAAAGCACATGGTATACCAGATGAAATAACCACCATAAGAATCCACACACATTGCGGGCTCAACTACAGAAGTAGCGTCAGAGGAGAAGGAATGACGCATGTGCAGAGCGACGAAGAAAAGAGAGTAGCAGTACACCAGCGTGCCCGAGACATGGCTGACAACGTAGTTGGCAATAGAAGAGCGTGATGTTATACGGTATGAGGGGGTATGCGGGACTGGTCATCCATGAGCGCTTTCAGACCGTATACGGTGAACAGGTCTTGTCTCATTAAATGGTTGGACGCTGGTGCTTTATGTTCAATGAAGGAGGGCAGAGTGAGGAGGATGAAGATCGAAGTGGATGTCCCTCCACATCCACGAGTACAGGACATAGCGGATAGGCTCATAACGTTGTCAGACATGGCGTCCATACTGCATATTGATTGTGCTTTGGTTCATCCAAAATAATACTGAGGGGAAGCTCGGTCTTAGAACTTTAATTTAGAATACCGTTCCATAAACGTTAGAGGAGAAGGTAGAACCGATAACACAACACACGCACCCTTTTTAGCCAACGTGTCTGCAGTTTCATTGCCTGAGATTTGCATGAGAAGGTATCAACTACAGGTGAATCTCTCGGTACATCCGCTTTTGGAACTAACAATCGGATTCGAATAAGATTTGGAAAATTGACTATTTACTATGTTATAATTTCTAGTTGATTCTACAAAAGAACTCGCATTCAGTAATGGAAAAATTACATTATGTAAGCTTATTATCAAAGCTAATTAATTAATCCATCTACAGCATAATTTAGTCTCCTTTGAGCCATTAGCATTGATACTAATTTTATCCAGATTCGATTGAGAAATATTTCAAAGGTGAGTTTTTTAGAAGTGCAATGTATTTCGCAAAGCAATGAGAAAGAAAAAACGCATTACTGGTTACATAATTTTTTAACAAAAATGTTTACATGTTATCTTAGAACTGAAAATAATGGGTGCTTGTTTGCTTTACAAAAAAAAAAAAAAAAAATAATAATAATAATGGTTCTAGACAGATATTTTATGAAGCAAAAATAATTAAAGTATATGATTATTGGGAAATAAAAAAAAGACAATGTTGTAAATATGCTGTCAAATTATAATATGTAATAAAACGGTTATATATCATTAAATTTAAATTAAGTGATGGAAAGGTGTTAATTTATCTGTATGAATCATTGTTTGTGTGTAATTTTCTACTTTAAACAACTTTTATTCTTTAAACAAATTTAATTCAAAATAAGATGTAATTTTTTCCCCCTTTGCATAATCATTATTATGTAAGAGTATAATGTTACATAAAATTCTAAACTCAATCATCGATAACAGTTAATTTTTTCAAAAAAAATTTTAGATTCTGATCGATTTATTTCAAAAACATTTGCGCAATGGGTTGTAATATCTCGCTTGAATGGTTATCTGAAAGCAAATTTATATAAATATTACAAAACTACATTTGCGGGTAAATATTCAATTAAACCAGTATTCAAATTACTAAGAAATTGTTTTTAAAGCAGAACATATTTTTTTGTGGGTATTAGTTTGATAAAATACTTAATGATTTCCTGTAAAGTTCAGCTCGCTTTATAAAAAGTTTGGATTTCATAATAAAATTTATCAGAGAAACGTTTACATAAATTGAAATAAAATTCGTAAAAAAATGAAGATTAATTAAACCTCACCAATAATATTATTATTAACATTTGTGTATAAATAAAACTTTAAAAAGTGGTATAGTTTCTTATCACTTTTCCTTAAAATATTTTTTTCTTAGCTTTCTTTTTGAATGCTTAGGAGGAAAAAATGATTCTAACTTTCTTTAAAAAAATATTTACCCAGTAGTCGGATATTAAAACTTTTCACACGCCAGCAAAAATGTAGAAACATCGAACCCATTTTTAGCTGCATTTTTTGAGAACTTAAAACGCTTCGTATTTTTTATTAATTATTTTTCTTTTAATTCACGTGTATTTCTTTTAATTCACATAAACAGAAATAAAACTAAGGGGTTAGTTTTATTTCTGTTTATGTTCTATCAGCTACTCAGACTTGTGTGATTTATTAGCAGTTAAAAATATTATATTCAGTAATAATTAATATTATATAAATGATAAAATGAATTGCATATGAGTAATAGTTTTTTTTTTCCAAATTTCTTTCATTTTTCAGTCCAGTTTATTTCAGTTGACACCTACTGAATTGGCCGTTTGGCAGAAGTGACTAATACAAGACGGTTGCCACTAGCGTATTATTTACTTAAATGGACTGTTTCTCTGAGTAATAGGCCTTCTATAGTTCAGAGAATGTTGTAATTGTCTCTTGCGAGCTATTATTTTCTACCATCAGTGTAAATAAATATATGTATTATGCGTGATTCGTGTAAATTAACCTTTAATCTCTCTCTGTGGGAGCAAAATCACTCACAAAATGTAAAAATAAAAGTAAATTACATACACTAGAGGCTCGAAAATGACATCATATGCTTTTAATTAAAAAATACTGAACATAGAGAGGGATTCCAGTTACTATTTACATTGAAGTTGTGAAAGCGAAAGTAGAAATGAAGGTGATGCAACTGAAATATCAAGTCTGACGATTGATCTTCAATTAGAATCTAGGTTAAGAGAACCAATTCATACACAAATCACGCGTTAAGAAATTAAATTTTAAATTAAAATTCTCAGCATGTTTATTTACCCTTAGTTTTATTCTAGAGTAAATAAGCATGCTTTTAATGTATGATTCATATCATGCATTCAGATTTCATCAGATATATGTTTTTAAAAGTCTGCATAATTCAGAAATAAATAAATAATGAAAAGATGCCATGTTCCGGTTTGCAGGCAAAAATATCCTCAAAAATAAATTATAAACATTTATTTACCGTTGGAAATCCCAATTAAAAAAAGTTCTTAAAATATCGCTAGGTTTTTATTACTTAAGTTTTTGGTTTTATCGTTTGGTTTAAAAATTATCGTTTGTAATTTTCATAAACTTGCTATTAATTTTGTTTGTTTGAGTAAAAAAATCGTTTGCTATTTTATAACTGTTTTCGTAACAGTAATGTGTTAAAAAATAAGTGAAAATTGTAATTCTGGCTTGTAGTTTGTAGAATTATTTTTGGTTTCAGCTTCGCATTGTAGTGAATTCTAACTTTAAATATGATATCGCTTATTTCATGAAATTGATATCGTTTTTTATAAACGTCTTGGAACAAATATTGATCTAGTGCAACAACTGGAAATATTTTACATCTAGTTCATCACAAATGGTATCTTTTAGTATTTGTAAAAAAAAAAGAAATTATACCTTCAGTAATAATCTATCTGGACAAGCTAAATTTCAAAAAACATTGTTTTAATCTTACAGTCCATTCAAATAATTTTTCAACAAACACATAAAACGCGCTTGAATGTTAAAATAAATTTATATATTGATTCATTGCAACTAAAGTAACTGCAAAACTTTTATTATTAAAAGATGTTCGTTGGTAAAATATGGAATATTAGGGCATTTCATCAAGAGATATTAATACAAAATGTTTCACAAATAGTTTGATAACGTAGACTAATTCATGCATAAATTAAAAGAAATTATTTTTCTCTAATTAGCCACCCAAGGGCTATTGTTTTAGTTTACCCGAAAATGTCGTACCTGACCACTTCTCAAAAAATTATCTTGTTTTTGTGTATATTTTCGACGCATGCTTTCACCAGAAGCGAACTTAACAAAAATACATCATAATAAATTTCTCTTGAATTTTTTATTAGATTATAATAAAATATATGGAATGTATGTCTAATACCTGCTTTCATCACTAAAGAACTCAATTTTCAAAAATATGTCGATAAATTTCTTCCGATTTTTATATTGGATTGAAGTGAAACAAATATAAAAATTAAGTATTTTATTTACTTATGGATTTGTGCATTTTCTCAAATCACTATGTAAACTGGAATCAAGATATGACTGAAAATGAATAACATTATACAGAATTTTGAGGCAGCCCCTCCCTCTCCCCTCGAGAATTTCAAATTACGTCTTTTTCATTTGGTTTCCTTCTTGGAATGTTTTGGGGTCAAATAATTTTAATATTGATTTACTATTATTAGCCACCTAAGGGGCTATTGTTTTAGGTGGAACACTTTTGGCGTTCCTTGATTACTTATATTTTTTATCGATTGCTTCTATTTTAATTACATTTAGCTTAAATATACTCAACTGAATAATTTGTCGTTAGCTTTAAGTTTAATTACATGCAGCTAATATAATATTCCATTTAATGATTCATCATTTTTTTTATCTTAATTACATTTAGTTTAAATATATTCAGTTTAATAATTTATCTTTTCCTTTAATTTTAATATCGGAAAAGTTTACTATTGTCCATTTCTCGATATTTCATAATTTATTTTAATTCTTAAATTTAACTGAGTAATTTCATAATAGTTATAAAAAAAAGAGCACTTTGTGTGGCTAAATCTGTTCTTTGCAAAACTATGCATAAACTTTTTTTTTTTAGATTTAAGTATATTTTCTTTTGAAAAATATAATTTTGTATGAATACTACTTTTCATGAACACGAGAACGAGAAAATGAAAAAAAAATGTGACAGAAAATGAATAATTTTAAATGGTCTGGAACAAGGTCTGTTTTTATTCAGTTCATTTTTTTACACATTCACACATGATATATAAGGCTTCCGTTTACCAGCCATTTTGATTTTGTGAACGTAATGTTAAACCTATGGGATTTATTTCTTCCTCAAATTGTTTTATCTATTTAAACGAGATAAAGTGCATTTAAAAGAGAAAAAAAAAACAATGAAAGTTTCTGTGGGATTAGGGTTTCACCCCGATTTTTGAAAATATTTTAAAATGCTGAAACACCAGCAGTCAGCTCATTAAAATAGAAGTAAAACTTTTTTTTAAAAAAAATTGGAGAAAAAATGTTATTCCATAGAAATCTTTCCATTTTTATTATTATTTGTTCTTTTATATAAACTCTATCGTACTGAAATAAATAAATTAAAAAGAAGTTTGAGATCCTATGACATGAAAGTAAAAATGTCATAGAATCAAATCAAAGAGGCTTTGTTCACAAAATCAAAATGGCTGGTAGACGGCTGGTAGTCATAAAATTGAACTTTTTATTTATTTATTTATTTTTCAAATTTAAATATATCATTCGAAACTTTTTCAAAGGCATTTTTTATTAAAAAAAAATACCCTGAATAAGGCTCATAATATTTCGCTCGCGAATTCGACTTGTCATTAAACTTTTCTAAACTTTTGTAATGTTACTGAAAGACATTCTTTCCTATTTCAGAAAGGAAACGACGAATTTAATTATTTAAAAGAAAACAAAAAAAAAAAAAAAAAGTTTCTAGCACACTTCGCACAAGCTAATAAACATTCGAAACCTTTACTTTTATAAACTCGAGGATATTTAATTTTAGTGAACTCTTTTATTGCACTGAAGATATTTTTAAAATATCTTACTAACTTGATGTATGAAATGAAACATTATTTTTTTTTAAAAAAAAATTCTATTTTGAAGAGAATGGAAATGAATTTCTCGATTTCATGATTTGGTGAAATTCAGGTAATTTTGAGAAGTGATAATTTTTAAGACAATATCTGTACAAACATGATTCAAACTTTTATTAAATAATACTTTCAGATTTCAACTACATCTCACCAACTTGCAATTGACAAGAATTATTTTTATAGAAAAATGAAGCATCAAGGTTACTTTAAGGAAAAAAAAAAGTTTTTTTTTTTTAAGATTCCAAGGTTGCAGTAATATTGCTGCTACTCATACTCTTATATAGGTATGTTTTTGCTTACTGATCCTCCTCTTAGGCTGGAGTAGGGAAGTGGTTAGTAAATCCTTGAATTTTCTGGGATTCGTGTCCTGATCGAAACAAAACTGCGACCGCGGTAGACGGCTGGTAATGGTCGCGATCTGATGACCGGCGTTGTTTCCTCCGAATCGTGAGTTTGACTCCTGATTCCTCGAAAGATCCGTCTTGTAGAGGGCTTGATACTCGTTAAATCTATCGAGACTCCAGATCCACTCATTGGGGCGGTGTGGAAGCTTGGAGAAAGAGGTTCTAAATTATTAGGACCGTCGCCAAAAGCTTTCACGTTGGTTCCAGTTGCAATCGATCAGCCCAACACGCAAGAATAATAGAATAGCGAGAGGTATTTCAGGTTTAAATGACTTTGTTTCAAGCTCTGCATGGGGTAGTGTAATGTGAAAATCTTGAAAATGTGGAACCAAATTAAGTTATGCTAAAAAATACTTGTAAATAATAAAATCCATCGGAAAATTATAGAGTGACATCAATCCAGAAACAAGCTACAGGGAAGATATTCAATGTAAATGATTAATAATTAAAATATATTACTTCAGTTGAAATAAGTATTTATGATAGAAGCGCGCGCATACATTTTACTAAGTTATCATTGAAATGCAGGATGAAGGGATACACACACTAGAATTCAGAGAGAAAATCGCATTTAATTGAATTCTCAGGTATAACTTGGCTCAGAATCATGACATCTTTCACTTATAATCCTTTGCATTGCTCTAATTGAAAGAAGTTTGTAAATTATTACACACACATGCACATACATCTTTCAATGAAAATAACATTTTCGATTAGATACTTATGTTTATTGAACAGTAAAGTGTTTGTTTATAAGCAAATAAAACATAAATAAACAAATATTAATAAAATTTAAAAAAATTCTACAAAAGTTACCAATTTCATTCAGTAAGCCACATTGATTAATTTGAATGCTACCTTATGTGCCTGGAAGAAAATATGTGACCTTTCTTAATGGTACAAATTTCCTTCTGCTTAGATGAAGACAATCCTTAAAGAATTACCGGTATTTACCGGATATGACCATAATCAGATTATGTTTTGCTCGTCACATCTGTCTTAATCTATATAAGAAATGACGATGAATTTCTATTACGGGTATAGTTCCTACAAAAGTCATGTTTTTTCTGTACGATTATAATCAAGAATCAAGGTAAATCCTTGAAGAGTGGCAGAAGTGGACATTTCTCATGGCCAGCTACATGCGACATAATCAGAATTAATCCTCATATCGCAGTCTGGTCACTCTTGAAGAAAACAAACATTGATGCATAAATTTAAACTTTCTATCTTATTTCAAAATAATCCTTTCTGCTCTCTTTTACAGGCTATTACAAGACATTACTATATTTTAAAAATAAATTTCATAAACTAAATGAAGTTTTAAAATAAAAAACGGGTATTTAAAATAATGTGAAAATTAAATGCATTTACTCGTATAGTACAGTACGTACAAAACTTATGATTATTTAGAGAAATATGAAAGCGAGAATTCATTTTATTCTCAATGGTAAAAAAAAAAACATCCGCTCAAGGCGCATAGTTATAAATTTCACTTGTTCAAATTTCATTTTCTTTGTCATCGTATGAGCATTTATTCATAAATAGCTGTGTGTTTTTTTAAATATATATATTTGAAACAAAAGTCCTTTTCATATTATTTAAAAATATAGTTAATTTCCTTGTTTTCCCAATTATTCAAGATTTATGTAAGATATATCTCAGGAAACTAACTTAAAAAAGACAATTTTTTATGTATGTATTAATCCAAAAATAAGAATTATATCAATAAAAATCCTAGGTAAATTAAAACCAAAATTCAAGTTAAAGTTACAAAATAGATCTTTCATGTAGCATTTGCAAATTTAGGCAGATATACACTTTAAAAAATTATCTGCTAATTAAATACTGAATACAAGAACAGATTAAAACGGAAATCTTTCCAAACGTTGATAGATATGCTTAATATGAAACAAGATGAACATTGCATTTTTAAATGTAAAAAAATAATAATCACATTTATGATGAAATTCGTTGCAGTATCATTTATTAGACACGCTTTCTCTTTTTAGCATGCTTCGAAAGAAACCAAATTTTAAAAGGAAGTGTTTAGAGTATTAGTTCACAAATTATTTTTGCACCCCTTGGTTAAAAATTTATCCTTACATATCCTTTGTTGATAACTAAGGTTCTAATGTACCCCAAAAATATGTGAAAGTTAAAATATTTGAATTCATCAGGCCTATAAATCGACGCGGAGTAATTGCTGTTTGATTTATGTTTAGTAACTGGAAGGTCCATAAATTGGATCCAAGTATCAGCCATTTAACTGGCAATCGGTCTTTTTTTTATTATTCGCAAGACTTGTGTTTTGCTGGAGATATTGTTTCCATTATTCAAAACAACATAATAGAAATTACTAATATATTGTTGTTTTATTAATATTTTAAAAACAATTTAACAAAGAAAATTGAATGTAAATTAATATTACTAATATTAACATATATTGCTTGCCATAGAATTTACAACATGATATCTATTTTTTATTATTAGTTTTTTCCTGGAGATTAAAAGCTGTAAAGCCTATGGACACCTGGAAATGTATCAACCATATATTTCGAGAAAAATGCCATTGCTGAAAAAATATTTTCTAGAGTGTAGCACGAATTTACAATTTTATAGAGTTCTATAATAGTGACATTCTCATAAATGATACATTTGTAGAATTAGCGAAGCTTCTTTTAATTTTAACAGCAAAATCAAAATTAGCAGCAATTAAAAGTCTCAGTTACTTTGATTATAAATCAATCGATCTTTAAAAATACTTCTGATGTGGTTTTTGAGCTTTCGCCGGAAACGTCTTTTAAAAGAAATCGTGTTACATAAATGCAAAATTTCTGATTCTCAATCGTAACTTGATGTAACATTGTTATAACAAATTGTCACGTGACTTGCATGGATAGTCATCTCAAGAATATGTTTCACGTTACAAAAAGGTCGAATTACACATGAATAAAATTAGAACAAAAAAACATACTTTTCATTAACTTTATCATTCTATTTAAATTATGTCAGTCGGACAAAAATGTCCTTTTTCCAAGTCACGTCCATTTGGAAATAAAGATTTATTAGGGAAATAAAAATTAGTTCTTGGACTGAATTTTTCAATGAAAAACCACCGTATTTATTTTTGCCGCATTGTGTTGTCTCTCTCCAATGATTGATATCAATGGGGAACCTTGCCTCTCACCTTCTTCCGAACGCACGTTCTTGCCGGTGGCGGTTTTGGGCAAGGCTTTCAAGGAGGATCTGGTTCATCCAACGTGATTGTGCCGCTCTCCTGAATGGATGCAATGAATGAGCGCACGTGATTTGCATGCTTTGTTAAGTGTTTTTAGAAAGTCAGGCTGTTATTTGTTGTTCTTGAAGGATTCGCGTCATGTTTTGAGTTTGCTTCTTGCAAAACGAATTGCGCGTCGCAAAATATTTCACTTTTCGTCTGTTTTAAATTGTGTTTTATTGTAACTAGAGATGTGTCTACCAGAGAGAAAGAGAGGTTAAATTACAAAATCGAAAGAACGTAAGTTGAGTAAAAAATGAAATCACTGTCGTAATAGAATTTTTAAGGGCAACGTTGTTAAATGCAAATACGTTTCGTTTTAGTATACATACATATGTTTATATTAACATATTGCGCTATTTTCTTTTCGAAAAGGAAATAATACGAAGTATTAGTGGTAAGCCATGAAGATTATTTTCATGTTTTTTTTAACACTTTTTTTATCGAAAGAAATTGATCTCAGAATTAACTTTTCTATCGGAATATTTTTTCTATGCCCCGATTTTAACAATTCTTATTGCACCTGAAAACTACATGTATCCTCAGTGTAATGCATTATTAACTTTTCGACATAATTCATATCTCTGTCTTCGCACTGGCGCCAAATCAAAATTAGTAGCACAAACCCGTCAGAAAAAGATTCTGGGAGAGGTTTGTCGACATCATGTCTTATGGCAGCTTTCATTACATCTTTATAATGAAAGTCGTATCTTATAAAGTGCTCTTCCATCTTAGTGATGATTGATTGGTTTGTTTTATTAACGTTGCACTAGAAGCAACACGAGGGCTATTGGGGACGGATCTCGTAATTTTGAACCTCGGTCAAGGGTCGAGGACGACACCTGAACTAGTACCTCCATCTCCTAACTTCCCCACCACACCACACCACACCAACTTCATCTTTGTGAATGGCGAAAGTTGCGTGGTGGGATGCAATGACGCCTCAATGCTTCCTCATTTTCATGTGGGTCGCAATCTTCCTCAGTACTTGGGACATCAAGGACACCTGAGAACAAAAATAAGTAAATAAATGCATTACGCAGAGGATGCATCCAGTTTTCAGACACAAGAGGTTTGAAAATAAGGTAACAAATACAATTATTTCTATGGAAACATAACTTTTCAATGAAACATTATACATTAAAAAGGGAACTGAACCATATACGATCATACTGATTCTTTCATTTCTTAAAAAATAAACATACCATAATTATGCAGTTTAGCAAGGTCTTATATCTCATATTCTTCTCTAAATTTCTTTATTTATTGATTAGAATAATTTTGGAAATTTTTTTCCAATGTATATATATTCAGTACCTATACAAATTGTCTTGAATTATCCTATGTCAAAATCGGATATCTGTTTTAAGTGACAAACTTTCTTCTCGAAAGTAAATTTTTGAATCGTTCCAAATTTACATTCAGTTTTATTTTATTACATTAATATTGAGCTAGAGCTATATTACTAGATATTATTGATGAATCTTGTAATTCTGTATGACTCTTAACGACGACATCTAAAATGTTACACTTTTTCAAATAAAAAATTCCACATCACATGAGGATTTTCAGATCCTGTAACGTGTTTGACGTACCACAAAAAACTCATTTTTCCACACATCCGGCTTCACACCTACGTTATATCAGCTTTTAGTCGATATTTTTACCATTATCAACCGACTTTCATCTATACTGAAATCTTTCCTATTTTAGCCGTCAGAGTCTACGCTTTAATTCGAGTCATCTTTCCATTACAGACCTATGTGAAGAAGAATTAGTGATACAGCACGTTACATTCATAAGGATCTACACCTATAAAGAGGTGAATTGATTGACTCATTGTTTTGTTTGGTTTTATTAATACATCTCACTATAAGCAGCACGAGGGCTATTGGCGACGGACCTCGTAATTCTGAACCTCAATCAAGTGAAGAAGACGACACCTGAGCTGGCACCCTCTCTTCTAACCTCCACATCACATCGACGGGAGCACTTCGGGCCCCGACAGATTTAACGTGCATCAGCCCGGTTACACGGAGGGTCTTTAGTGGCATCAAAGCTCGAACCCGCGACTCGACGAAAACCGCCGGCCGCGAATTCGCGATCATGACAACTAGACTACCACGACCACTTGATTCATTGTTCATAAAAGTTATACTTTGAAGCAAAACGAAGACTGTTAACGACGGTTTTAGTAACTCTCAATCTTAGTCAAGTGACGAGGACACGTCTGAGCTGGCACTTTCCTTTCTGAACATCTACAGCACGTCAACAGGAGAACTTCGAGACTCGGCAGATTTAGTGTGTATCAACTCCATCACATGGCGGTTCTTTAGTGGTATCCGCGCAAGACTACCACGGAAGCAACGCCGCCGGCGAATTCGCGACTATGACCACTTAGACTCTACTATTGCCACCACCAATAGCTGGAAACTGTGACCACTCGGCTGCTACGTTAAGGGATGGAAACCAGGAGAGTTCTAGCTCAGGTGTATATCTCGTCTCTAAATGTGATTTCAAATTATGAGATCCTCTGCAATAACCTCATGTAACTTTAGAGCATTTTTTAATTCAATACAAATACATGAAAAAGGAAATTTTTTTTTTTAAATTAATAAGTGATAGAAATTTGTTCTATATGGATGAAAAATCAGTGCTTTGTGTTCCTGAGACTCATACTACATTTTAAAACAAAACAGTTTTTTCGTCACATTTTGAACATTTTTTTTCTTTCTCTCTCTTAAAATACATAATTTGATATCTCTAAGATCTAACAAACGTCAAATATCAAGTGCAAGTAGTGATTGTCTATTAATTTGAATGATATCTGAAAACCACACACAGCAAAGGTGTTTTGATGTACTAAATTAGAGCATAAACATTTCAAAAATATTTGGTTGAGAGAATGGAGGCATAATAGCCTTCGTTACTCTATATCCCTAGAAACCAATCAATCAATCAATATTTGAGTGAGGTAATATAATAAAAATGCCCAATTGTGGAAAGTCCATTATTACGACACGTATTATTTTTACAATCATTGTTGGAACAAAGAAAGATCACCAGCAGAGCATTGTGAAACATGACAAAACTAAAAATGGAATATCTAACAACAAAAATAAAAAAAAAAAAAACCTCTTCACAATATAAAAGGTGAAAAAGAATACCTGTCAACGTCGTAGCACCCATTCTAACCGGTATTTTGAGGTACAAGGTGATCTTACCATCACAGTACCTGAAACAAAACGAAATAATAAAAATTCCATTATAAGTAAAAGCGGGAAAGTGAACCACGCCTTAAAAACCCTAACCTTGGTACAGAAAAGGTGTACACACAGATTTCAACTCACATTGGCTTCCTTATTTCAACCTTTTTCTCCGACAGTTTGCATTTTCGACCGTCGCGCAAGAACTGATAGATCGTTTTTTTGAACTGCACGGTTCATTCGAACGTGTTCGTGGTTTTTGTTTACAACACACAGATGAAAAAAAGAACATCTGCAGCGTTGTGATTAAATTCAATTTCGAAGAAATCACAAAGCATATCCCGCGTTTTTGCTTGGTGATTGTTTTATGGATTTAAAAGTGCTCTACTGTGGATTTCGATTTTGACAAGTGCTTTGATTTTCGACGAAGTACTGCTATGGCAGGTGTATGTTTACACATAGGAACTTTATCAAAATGAGGCCTTGATTTAAATTTTCTTCGACCAGTCTTTATGAAACTGGCTAGCGGCTAAAACGTTTTGTCAAAGTCTGTCTTCCCGAACATTGTTTGTTTCGGAAAACGTCAGCGAATGTATGGCAGTTTTATATTAGTGCTTTTGAATTTTTCCAGGTATTTAGAATGTTATGATACATCTGAATATTTATGGGAATTTTATTAATCGCATGTGCTACAAATTTTAAATAAGTTTTCAATTGTTCAAAATATTGTTCTTGAGTTTCATATTTGCATGAAGATTTAAAGAGCAAAAGTATATGCATGCAGTGTTATTCCTAAAATTTTGTTGCCGACAATTATCCAGCGAATACAGGGATTTCTGGTAAGTTGATTTTAAGCTGCTTTTTTTTTATCTGTTTGAATTTTCTTTTCATTCTGACTGACATTTTACATATTCAGAACAATTATGAATTATTTAATGAAAAATTGCATTAAGAGAGGCGATTGATTATTCAAATTTTAACCATTAAGTACGAAGATAAATTGATCGTACAGTTATAGATGTATTTTACTTGTTTTAAGAATCCATATTTTTTTTAATATTTCCATATGAGATATGATGTGAAATTTATAAATGTATTGAAGATTGGATTTTCGAAATATATATATGATTAAAGATTTTGAAAACTAGATTGTGTAAACTGTTTTAATTATTTACGTATGCCTTCTCTTTTAGAAAACTCGGATGTTTAAAAAGAAATTTTCAAATGATGATAATGATTTATTTTTAATTTGGATTTTAGCATGCGAATAAATATAAGATATTAATTTTTGGACGTAGCACTTTTTTGAAGTGTATATATATATCCTTTTTAATTATAATTTTTAATGTTATTCTTAGAAAACTGATTTTAAATGTGAAGGCTTAACTATTTTAAATGAGCAATTAATATTCTAAATTTATGCTATGTATATTTTTATTTTTATGTAATGCTTCAAACATTTCTAAAGGATCACGAGGAATTTTAATTATTTTGAAAAATTATTTTTCCTAATAGTGATTATTGTTCAACATATTCTTTGATAAAAATATCGAATTTTGTGAAATGAGCTTTAAAGTTCAGTTTCGAAGGTGTATTTCAATATACATAAAATTTCTTCAAAAAAAAAAAAAAAAAAAATTCTAAATTTCTTTCATTGTTGGAGTTGAAAGTTTGGAGAGGGTGAGTCAGCTCAGGTGTTGTCACATCACGACCAATGTTCATATTACGAGGTACGTCTTTAATAGCCCCCACTCATCCCCGGGATACCCTAGCGATCCTTCTCTATTTTCAATCCACATTGTCAACCAATTTTTGTCTTTTTTTCCCCCAATTTTTTCACGTCTAGATCACAATTAAATCTTATTTGGCGCAGCATAGCCAAATCTGGCTCTTGCGCCAATGCCCTTTACATTCACTCACTCCATTTTTTCTCACGTCTAGATCACATCTTTACATTTTACTGGCTTTGTTCTCTCTCACTAATCTTGTTTGGCGAATAGCCACATTTGGCTTTTGCTTCATTGAAAATACTATCTCTCTCTCATTCAAACATCACAGTTACACCTTATTTGGCGCAGCATGGGAGGCCGCGGTAGCCTAGTGGTCATGGTTTCAGATTCGGCAGTCTAAAGACCCGCCGTGTAGCCGGGGCTGATGCACGTTAAATCTAATGCTGATGCACGTTAAAGTCCTCCTGTTGGAGTGGTGTGGAAGTTAGGAGAGGGGGTTGCCAGCTCAGGTGTCCTCCTCGTCACTTGACCGAGGTTCAAATTTACGAGGTCCGTCGCCAATAGCTCTCGTGTTGCTTCTAGTGCGACGTTAATAAGAAACTAACTAAACTTGGCGCAGCATGGCCTCATCTTGCTATTGTCACATTAAAACATAGCCATCATTCACTCACTTCAAGAGTTCAAGAGCCCTCGAGTTGTTTCAAAGTGCGACGTTAATAGTCAGTCAATCATAAAGATACATCATATAACGAGGAGGATGCTTGTTAGTGCTCAAAGTCCTCACGTTGGTATGGTTTGGAATTTTGGGCATTGGGATATAACTTAAGTGTCATCCGCGCTACTGCATCATGACTGATAATTACGAGGTCCCTCTCCAGTAACTCTCGTGTTGCTTTTAAGTATGACGTTAATAAATAATCAATCCTTTACCTCGTAAACAGAATTACATGCGCAAATGCCTTTCAAAAGTATGTGTAAAATATCCACTTATCTAGGATACATCTAAATTTTGTGGCCTGAAAAACTGAAAAAAAGAGATGGCCCTAAAATCTAAATTTCTGTAATCAATTTAGTGCTCTTCCGTATAAAGAAAAATTGATCGTTGTTTATTATTTCTCCTTGTAAGTTTGAAAAGCAATGTTATTATTTTTCTTCTTGTTAGCAGAGAAAATTATTTCCATACGTTAATGGAACAAAATAACCTGTTTATAATAAGATAATAACCATGTATCAAATTTCAGCTATGTTATGTTTAGATATACGTGTATGTTTAAACGCGGAAATTAAAAAATAAATTACAAAACCTTGTCACATCGAATCTATTAAGCATGTGCTTTGCATTAATGAAGGTCAAAAACTAATAAATCAAACCGGTGAATTTGGTTTAAAATAAAATATTAGACTACATATCCATTGATCGAATATTTTCTTGTTTAATTGTCTGTATGATTTTCTTTAAAATATGCTGTTAGATGTAGTTAGTCTTTTTTGAAGAAAGTTGAATTGGTTCATCGAGACGAGAATAAAATCATTGTTAACATTGAATAAAAGTACTTCGTCTACCAATTTGAAATGAAGAAAGTGTCTGTGGTAATCTGACTCAAAGTCCTCACTTTGGGATTTTAAAGAAGATAGGAGAGAGAGGTGATAGCTTTGGTATCATCCTTGTCACTTTACGTAGCTCAGAATTACGAGGTCCTTCGCCAATAGCTGTCGTATTATTAAGCGTGACGTTAATAAACAAAGTGGTAATCTGGTTTGTGTTGTCGCATTTAATAGTTGACGGGTTAAGAATTGAAAATTTAATTGCTAACAAGACCTTAGGGATGATAACTTAATATCCCATAAAATCAATCAGTCAATCAACCCGACTTTAATGTCGTGGACCACAGACATTATAATGGATTGTCAAAATTCTCATGTGTCCGCCATCAGGGGAAATAAATAACAGTACAAGATACAGTTAATGTAGCCATTCCCCCCTTGGATTGCTTGTGTTGCTTCTAGTGCGACATTAATAAAAACTAAACTAAATTCCCCCCTTGGATTCAGCTTGTTTGGTGCAGCATAGCCTAATCTGGTTCTTGCGCTATTAAACAACAGTCATTCATTTCTGTCTGAAAATGTCTTTCAGAGGACATTTTTTCTTTGTTTCAAGAGTGGCTATAAAACTGATCTTACTGATAGTATCGTTTTCTAGAGGTCGATAGATTGTATATTTAAAGTCAAAGAATGTCATGTAGAATTATAGGGGCTGTTCATTAAGTTAAATTAGGCCTAAAGGTTCTCTTATAGTAGGGAAACTCGATGAGTGATATATTATCGCAGTTACCTTCATCGCTTTGTAGAGGCTCACAATTTGAAAGTCCTCTGCTGATAATAAGTAATGTTGGCTAAGAGAGACGTTAATTCAAAATAAACAAAATAAGATACGCTTCTTGGTTTTGAATCTTTCAATTGTAGGGGACCCCAGATTTTTGCTTAGGAAGCAAGAGTTATGGCACAAGTTTTAAAAGAATCTAACAATAACAGGAAGCTAAAATCACATACGAGTTAGCATTCCGAGAATGCCAATACCTATTCTCAAATACATCAATATATTTTTTTCTTCCTCTCATGTAACATGTGACCATTTCCTAGAACAAGTGACCTTGGGGTTTGGTTTCCTGGACATTAGAGACTGAGGCTTGAATTCCTTTAATGACTATATTTTGTGCTTTATTGTGCCATGTAATATTGAAAGGTTCTCTTTAGTATCTTTTGATTTTAATAGAGGTGAGAGTGAAAATGAAAATTATTTGAGATTTTTAAGAAATTAAAGTTTACACAACACTTTTTGGTTGACGAAACTCATAATTTTCAGTCATGGTCAGATGAGAGGGTTAACATACAGGCCATTTGAAATTCAACCTTCTCACATAACGTGTATTTACTATACATATATCTATATGTACCTTCAAACGATTTATTGAAGTTATTTATACTATTTTAAAGATGTAGTAGATGTCTGTGGTGAATATGTATCTACATGAGATTTTATTCAAAGTGGAGTTGTCTCCATTTCGATGGTCACGATAATCGAGTGGTTATGATCTTGAGCTCGTTGTCGGCGTTGTTTCAGTCTATTGGTGGGTTCCGAGGCCTGATGCCACTTAAAACCCGTCATGTTGCAGTGCTCATGCAATTCAATTTATCAGAAGTTTAGAAAGCGGGTTGCCAGTTTTAGGTGTCGTCCTCGTCACTTGATCGTGGCTCAAAATTATGTTTATCGCCAATAAACCTCGTGTTTCTTCTAAGGACTAAGTTAATTAACTATCAGCCAGTCGAGTCTACAATTTGAAGAAATAATAGGGAATCTGTCACCAATTCTCTGCTAAACAAGCTACCGTGACCTTCAAATCCTCAAAAATTTTAATGTGTTTTCTCTGTGAGAAAAGGTATTTGCTTTTTTAAAACATATTGGCCTTTTACACCAAATTTGAATTCTTAACTTTTAACCTGTATTACTACTTTCTTTGTGTTACCTGTTTAAAAAACTATATATTTTAATTTATTTTAACAAATATTTGGCGCAGTATGGACAACATATTGTTTTTGATTGTCATGAAAGTTACTCAGAATACTCTCCCACGGAGTAAGATAATTCATAGCGATATGAATAAACATAATCAATATGGAATTATTTCTTTAGTATTTTACTGGATCAAATGCTCAATATAATTTTTAAAAAGCAATTTTATTTGAAAATCTTGAGCAACCCGTATTTAAATTTATGCATGTATGAAAATTGTCAGAATACATTTTTAAAGTGAATTAACATATTGTCAGACTCGGTTTACTTGAATTAGAAAAAATTCCTTTGTTTCTAGAAATTAATTATTTAAAATAATCTTTTTGTTTTCAAGGTCATTTTACGATGTTACTCAATGCACTTGTCACCAAACTGCTAAATAATCAAGTATTTTTTGTAAAACGTGTTGCCTATAGTTTTGGTAATCCATCACAAAAGTTATACAGATGTTTTTAAAACTAGTTTTTGTGTTCTAAGCTCGAGGTTGAAAGAGAATGAAATTAGTCAAGTGTGATCCGAAACTTGACACTCGACCGGTTTTAAAAAGCGCCTTTCAAAACCCTCAAATGTGCTCCATTTATATCCATTTCGGTACAATGAAAACGGTTGTTCATGTTTTCATCACAGAATGTTTCAAAATTGGGAATCTGAATAAATTAACCTGTTTTTATAGACAATTTTAATTTTTATCAAGGTTCATTTTGCTTCGCTTGTGATTACAAGGTATTTAAACAGAATTTGGAATGTACATTAGTTTTTAAAGGAATCACAAAAGTTTGATTTGACAGTTCTACATATGCCTCGTATCTTCACGGTACAAACTCTAGAATAGATTTAGAATGTCAAAAACTCCTTATATTTAATAATTTTTTGTGATCAAACTTGTTGTAAGTTTTCATACAAATGAATTGTAATGAATGAAATTTATGAAATCTATATTTCCTTTTTTTCCCCTTCTCTCTAAGGCACATGCTTGCTTGCGGTAGCCGAGTAGTCATAGGCTCGAGCTCATAGCTAGCTTTGTTCTCTTTGGAATCTTGATATCAATAAAAGCCCATTGTGTAACAGGACCGATGCATGTGATCAAAGCAAATTCTATCGAGGCTCGAAGTCCTTTCGATGGCGTGGCGTGAAATTTGGAGTGAGAGGCATCATATCGGGTGACTTCCTCGTCACTTGACCGAGGTTTAGAATTACGAGATTCGTTCACCAATAGCCTTCGTGTTGCTTCTAAGTGCAACGTTAATAAATAATCAATATGAAACACATGTTATCGGGGAACCCCAATCCTTACAAATATTTTTGCGTTCTGCAATTGATGGTTTCTTACTAGTTGAATGGACATCATTAGTATTAATCTATGTGTGACGAGGAGAAGATATCAAGAGAATGAGGTACGAGCACAAGAGTTAACCATTGGTCTAAATTGCATAGACCATCGCCAAAAATCCTTCGCTCTAAAGTGACGTCTTGAAAGCCAATCCTATCGACATAATTCTGATTTTGGTAACTCAATGGTTAAAATTGTGAATATTGTGAATGGCACTACTCGTTGGCTAAAGTGTTTTATACCTAATTCGGCATAAAATCGATTTTTATGTAGAAGATTTGACATTATTATTTCACGCTTCCGAATTCGACTCATAAGATTGGCACATGACATTTTCACGGGGAGAAAATCCTCCAATGTGTAATTATTGTTTTTGCCCCGAACAGTGAGACATATCTTAATCGAATGCGCTGGATTTAACTCTGTTCATTTTAAACATACGAAATATTTTATACTATCTTTAATTGACTTAGTTGGGTAGTTTCCCAAACAAATATTTATAGATTTTTACATGCCAACTGCTTTACTCCACATTTATAAATTTTTGAAATCTATTTGTTTTACTTCCAGTCTATTTTACTTGATTTACATGATATATTTCACGTAGTGTTTGGCACAAGAGTGCCATAAACTCATAAAACCAACCAATCAATAGAAAATCGAAAATTTCTCCTGGTTTGAAGAAGAAAAAGAATACCATTCCATACAAAAATAAGTTTTTTGGGGAATTGTTACCCAAACGCTTTGTAAAGTAATAACTCATGTACATTATTTTGCTAATTATATCTTTCAGTCACTATATACTTAACAGTTAATAATTTATCCCGACCTATGAAGGTATCCGTACATCTTCGGAGAAAATTTTTTTCAAATACATTGATATTTGCTATCAAAATATTTTTTACTGCTAAAATATAACCTAAAACTATGAAAAATCCATTTAATAATTTGCTTTTAATTAAAAAAAAAAAATGTAGTGTAAAACATGGTGAAAATTGTACATAAATTGATTGTCAGAATAACGCTCATAACTCAAAAGTAAGCAAAAATATCATTATTCTGAAAATTTTATCTTATTTATCATACCATTTTTTTGGGGCTGGTATTGCTTTCATGCTGAAAATCATATTACTATAATTTTTATTGTGTTTCGAGTCAAATAACAGTGAAAAATCAAAAAAAAAAAAAAAAAAAAAAGTAATAACTATACATCATTTACACCATTGTTACTAAAAACATCAATTTTACAACCATGAAAATAGTAGGTGTTCTTAAAAATTATATAAGGAAGATATACTTGCGAAATTTAAATTAATTTGGTTCATAACTTTTTCTGATATCTACGTTGCCATATGTAAATATGTCGAGAAAACTCAAAAAGAAAATTTTGAGAAAATCAAAAACAAACTTTCAAATGCAATTAAAAATTACCTACCGAGTAAAATTTAAATCCCTGTAACTGAAGTTCTAAATAAGGTATAGACAAAATTCGAACACTTATAGAAAGAAAAGAGCTTAAATTTTAAAATGACATTACAATTAGAAAAAGGAAAATTTTGATAAAAATGACGTTTTAAAGGTGTACGGATACCTTAAGAGAGTTACGAGATAAAAAAAAAATTGTCTTCGGGAAACGTTAAAAATTTCGTATAACTATTAGAATTATAAAATAAGTTTAATAAAGTAAAAGTTAAACTTAAGTCTATGAAATGTATATACAATCTCCAAATCGAACTGATTGAAGGTATTTAAATAAAGTAAGAATTCGCATTAAATTAATGAAAACATTTATATAAGAAAACTTCAATTGAAAACAAACAAAGAGCAATTTTATTTCAGTATATTATCTTGCATTATTCGAAAATATAAGCAGGGATAGACTGGTTGGTAAAGAAATTATCTGATTATATATTATATACTAAGGAGTCTTAAATAGTGAGGAAAGCGTTGTTCTCGTTACTTCACTGCACTTTAGATTTACGAGATTGGTTGCTAGTCGATCAAATTTTTAAAAATCGAACAACATTCAGACCAAACTAAACTGATTAGCTTCTTCAAGTATGCGTAATATTATTTTGTTTTAATTTGAAGTAATTGATTAATGATTAAAGCTTGTTCTATGCTTAGAAAAGATGGTGATTTGCCCTTGATTCCAATATTAGCCTTTGGCAGAATGACGACAACATTGAACAGAAATAGAGTACATCGACCGTTAAAGCCTGTTATGAAAATAAAATCTAATACTCGATTATCATGTTTTCAGATTAGCGAATTTCATCAAATAGTTGAAATTGCGTTTATGTGAAAACAGTGTTAAAAACTTACTTAAAATATTTACGAAAATGAGTTTTTTTCATAAGTTTTAAAATTAAGTATCAGTTTTAGTTTGATATAAAGCTAATTTTGTAGAAATGTAAGCTTTTACGATTTTATTTATTTATTTTTTTTTTTTTGCACATGTATAAATTTTTTTTCTCTTTTTGTTAACGTTTAAAAAAAATAAAGAATTTGAATGGTGTTTACGTTTCTTTTTTAAATTTTGATATTGAATAATGTGATACTTCCCCCAATAGCCACAGTTTGCTTATTGAAAATTATTCGAATGTAATTTTTTCCGACTGAGATCCACTAACCACATCCAATACGCCTCATAACTGTGAGTCACATTTTGATAATGAGGTCGACACACCTGAGATGGCGTCCCACTCTTCGTATCCATTTCACACCGAACAGCTAAGATTTTCAAATCGAAACACTTTAAGAAAAAGGTTTTGCTTTTATTCTTTTGCATTCTTAGAAAATTAGAATTTACTTCAAAACTATAAAAGGATGTATTTTTGGATTCCTTTACAAAGGTCTATCAAATACAACGCAATACGAGAAAATAGCGGAGAATTAATTGAATGTTAAAATGAATGTACATATACAAAGATAATGAATAAGTTTAAAAAACGAAAATATTGAGGGAATTATTAAAAAGTGATGTATTTATAATGCACAAGTGAAATACATACAGACTTAATCAAAAGATTATTGTAGTCAGACGTGAGAAAAATGTATTTATTGTATTGAACAGTTTCTCTTCTAGGATGAAAGTGACCGTGGTAATCCAGTGGTAATGGTCACGGATTCGAGGTCGGCGTTGGTTTAATCGAGTCGTGGGTTCGAGCCCTGATGTCACTAAAGATCCATCTCGTAGCGGGCCTGATGCACGTTTAATCCACTGCCATGGGAGCCCAAGTCCTCCCATTGCCGCGGTATGGAAGTTTGGAGATGGAGTAGTCAGCTCAGGTGTAGTCCCAATCACTTAAGGAGGTTCAAAATTACGAGGCATGTCGCCAATAATCTTGGTGTTACTTCTCAGGGCAACATTTGTAAGCAATCACAATCACCGTTCAGATAAAGTAGGCTCAAGGTTTATGCTCTTTTTTTTAAAAAACGTTTAATCAAGTATTAAAAAAAGCGCAACAATAAACTATAACTTATCCAAATGTCAGACAGTTTTATTTCTTAAAATATTAATGTCCTGGAAAAGCATTACATAATCACAATTTATGTAACTCCTTTTTTTTTATCTTTAGCATTTTTGTGATGATGATCTTGTTATCTGAATATTTTTATCTTTGAAATGATTGCACAGCATAAAATAACAAGCTTTCAATATTTTTGAAATTTCTAGTAAGGAATCTACAGATTTTATCTATCGTCATTTAAAGCAAAAATTACTCTACAGGAAAAATACAGAAAACGCATGTTTAAAAATTGTTTTCAGTAAAAAAAAAATAATAATAATGCGAAGTGGTTCAAAAAGTACCTGTGTATTAGGAATGCGAATGGACTAACTCCTTGTTGTACGGTCCATTGATCCTTTTCCCTTTAACTGAAAAGTCTATCAGTAAGGCGTCTTTCGCTTATTCTAAAAGATCGTCTCCATAAATTTTCCGACCGACGAAACTGCCTTTGCCTTCTTTGGAGCAGATTCACCAGAAGCAACTATTGTTTTGATTTCTGCTTGATTTACTTAAAAAAATTATAAGTCTAGGTCTCTTCGATGGTGAAAACTCGACGTGC